>JBBBDQ010000642.1:1930000-2005000 GCA_037127315.1 Ascarosepion bandense
GTTGAAAAAATATGTGTTTCGTTTGTAAAATAAGTGGAATTTTATTAACAGAACAGAATAACATCAGTTTGTAGGAAGTGAAATTATTAACTGTGTAAATGTTCTAAGAGAAAATGTAGTACGGAGTTAAGTGATTCCAGAGTTCGTAGTTGTAGCAAAATATGTGTATACAGAAAAGATTAACAGGGTAGTAATAAAGTTAGTGTTCTTTTTCTTTCTTTTAGCGGACGGCAAGAAAGTGAAAAGGAAGAAAAGGCAACAAAGAAAAATTGTATTTATCGACGTTAATTTTAGGGAGTCAGTTAAAGTGCCTTATATTGTTGTCTTCTTTTTTTGTTGATGGCGATAATAGTGAGGAAGAAGAAAAAAGATAAAAGAAAATAGCACTCAAGAAAGGAAAGAAGAGGGAATGTATGTCGTCGAGACATGTCCAGTTCAGCGGGTTGAAGTTTCTTTTGTCACATCGTCGCGTATCTTTGCTCCAATCTGACTGATTCCACTTTCTTTCTCTCTTTCTATATATATATATATAGAGAGAGAGAACGGCAAATTAAGCTGCAAAGAATTTAATCTGGCAAATATCAAAAGACTTTTTCCAGCCGGCTTGTTAACTTCTCTCAGTTTTGTAAATCGCCCCCTTTCATTGGTTAGAAAATAATTAACACCGGATCTCGGCTTCGTCTTTTTTCCTTTAGTACAGGGTAAATCCTTTTTCCTATTGGTCAAAATTAGATTTCACACTGGATTGCGAAATTCGTAAATAATGAAAAGAAGAATGTTACTTTTAATTCCGTATTCACCACAGTAATATCGCATTCTAACAAAAATGAGACATCGACCAAGTAAATGCTCACAGACTTAAAGATAAACGATCAAACTTACCTTTCACCGAACTAAGTAAATTCTATTGAGATTCAAATATAACCTATAAATATTTGCTTATTCTAGAACCATATAAGCAAACTATAAATAATTTTATGGTAACTGATTGGATGAAATTTTCGCTATGGTACTTAGATTTTATGAATTTAAACAAAGTATGAGCAGTGACAATTATATGCTTATCTGCTAACAAAATAATTATAAACTATTGTTGACGCTACTTATTTTAGTCCCTGTATAAGCACCACAATTTGAACATAAACTTCACATCCAAGAAAACGTTAGATAAGGTAAATTAATGATTTTTCGGCGGATCTGTACGACATTACCACCACCTGTAAATTTGTCGATTATCATTTTTTTTTTACTTTTTTCAGTGCAATATCATCGATTAGACCCTAAACTTTCCGATTATCAAAAAAAAAAAAAAAAAAATTTGGAAAAAATTAATTATTTAAGATTTTTAGGGGGCGCTCAGTTTCTCATACAACCTTATAATAAATCGATCCTCCATTTTGTAAACACTCGCGTTCGGGTCGTTTTGCTGTCGCTGAGACCATGTATAGAGAAGCTTACAATTCAAAGATCGACAAACCCATGGAAAATTTTAAATTATCCCTGCTTCATATCAATGAAAAATAAGTTATTTTAAACATTAAAAAAAAGTTTTGGACAGAGTTTTTAAAAATTAATTCCTGTTGTAAAAAAATTGGAATGAAAAATATGACATGTAGAACATAAAAAAAAAAAAATTGACAGAGAATCTTTAAAATAATTTCTATTCTAAAAAAAATTGAATAAAAACATATTTCCGGAACGATTTTTTTCATTAATTTCCTACAACTTTTGGAAAAAAAAAAAAAAAAAATGGCAGCAACTCGAAGCGAGTGTTTCCAAAATGGAGGATCGATTTACTATAACGTTGTATGAGAAACTGTTCACCCCCCCTAAAAATCCTTAAATATTTAATTTTTTCCAAATCTTTTTTGAAAATCGGAAACTTGGTGTACTATTCAATAAAAATACACAGAAAAAGTAAAAAAGAAAAATGATAATGTCGTACAGATCCGCCGATTGTTCTTATAATTTTTTAAAAATATTGATCTTTTTCCTTTTCTCTTCGTTCACAGGCCCTAACGTTACTCCTACCGTGCCCTCTGCACCTCCGCCCTTTGATTACAGCATCCCTGACCAGAAGATATCGCTGAACGCTCTCCATACAACAAGTCCCGGCTCGCACTCTGGCGGAACTCTGCCGCGCAACATCGCCTACGGTTACCACCACTTTCACCATCCTAACCAAGCATACAGCACGGTCAACCGGACAATGTACGCTCCCTATCCCCTGGCACCCCAGTCTGAGTACATACCCGGACAGATGTCGACGGAATTTCCCGACGGCAACGTTACTCTCGGATTCCACCAACCACCGCCGCCACCGCCACCGCCTCCCGGTAATCTGGGATTCATGCCTCCGCCGTATCCCCCAATGGCGCAGTCGAACGCTCCTCCTGTCAGCTCTCAGTTTTCTGGACCTATCAGTGTCGGTTATTCTCGAATACAAACTTCGCACGAGTCCCATTCATCTCATCAGCCGCATCATCAATATCAACCTTCCTTTAGTCGAAGCCATAACCAGCAATTTACTTCCGCTCATCAGAACACTTCCCCGCCTTCAGTTATTGTAAGTATTATTATTTACGAGGCTAAGTTAAAAAAAAAAAAAAAAAAAAAACTATCCGCATTTTCGGCATATCATATCTTTGGGTTTGTCACACTGTCTTCTGCTCATGAGTGCTTATATTTGGTACTATTGTGATCACGTGATCGAATGTTTGAGCTCGATCGCGCCAGTTTTCTTGCTGCTGTTACAGTGTACACATGTCAGCTCCGCTGGTAGTGTGCACCAAGAAAGATCAAAGAGTAGTGATCCGAATCCTCAGAGAATATGCTAAATCATCGAGAACTCGCCGGTTCTATTATTACCATCTTTCGAACTCGCAGAATTGTCTTATCGGTAGTGGAGGTTGACCGGGCGTTCTGCTCCTTCTTCGCGTATCAGGCTTGTCCGGCCACTTTCAAGCTTCCCGATCCACTCATACATATTTCTACGCGGTAATGAATCATCGGAGTATAGTTTTCAAAACCTCCGATAAGTTTCAGCTCCCGGCACACCTTCTGAGCAGAGAAATCAGATCAACACATAGGTAAAACATAGTAAATGTGGGCCAATTTGATAATGTGTACAGTTTCTGGCATTCACTGTTGTATCAGTGGACATATCTCATGCGGATATGGGAAGTTGACGAGGGTGGGTTGTTTTTACTTGTCAATTCCTGTTAAGTATTTTATGTCAAAATGAGTCTTTTTAATATTTGATTTTATAAGCATTTACTTGCTTTGGCGATCAGCAAATCTTAATCGGTTATAAGCATTTACTTGATCCGGGAATGGGTTAATATTGGTTGGTTATGATTGAGTCTAAACATTTACTTGACTCGATTTAGTCATTTGGAATTCCTTGCATTCACTTACGCACAAATACCTTTGGGAAAGGTATTAACCCGTCTCTTTCTGCCAGTTATGAGTTAAATAATAGAACAGATTGGGTTCTATAGCCTTGGCTGGCAACCAGTCTACCGTAGAAAGCAATGGCAAACTACTGCGGCATAATATTCTGCCCAGTCAGTCATATCTTTTTCGAGACATGATCCCCCAAGCGTGTATCACGCATGGCAATTAACTGACTGACTGAATATAATAGTTGGAAACATGATTAAGGCTTCTACTGAGCACAAAGTGGGGATCAGTTTTCTATTGTTATGAAGTAATAAACTGATCCCCCATAATTACTACTTAATAATATAATACATTTCTTCTCCCTCTATCTATGTGTCAAATAACAGGACAGATTAGGTTCTATAGCCTTGGCTGGCAACCAGTCTACCGCAGAAAGCAATGGCAACCTACTACGGGATAATCTTCTGCCCAGTCAGTCATGTCTCTTTCGAGACATGATCGCTCAGAGCATGTATCACGGATGGCACTTAACTGACTGATCAGCCATTTGCAGATTATTTAAATCCAGAAAATGTTTTTAGATTCTAATGATATTTTTCTTTTTAGATAATAATAATTTAGTGATACAAATCTTGCTAATTAACCCATAGCTGGTGGGGTGAGAAGACGTGAATTCATATTTTTCCCCCGGATTTAAACAAAGCCAACGGTAATTGGAACTCGACTTTCTGATTGACAATTCCAAGCCGTTATCTGTGACAACAAACGCGCATCAAGGATTGGGCATCTGGTGTTCCAAAGTTGTCACCCATGTAGATACTGAACAGGCTCGACGTTGCTTAACTTCGGTTATCACAAGTGAGTTTTTGTTTCAACGTGATATTGCCGTATGTTTTATGCGGGATAAATATTAAGCTTTTATATTTAAGTCTATAGGCAGTTACTTGGTTCGGAGATAAGTAAATATTAAAGGTTTATATTTCCGTCTATCAGCCTTTATTAGTTCGGGGATAGATAAGTAATAAATTATATATATTTGAGTCTTGGTTCATGAACAGATAAATACTAATTCTTTATACGAGGGTCATTCAATAAATAAGGTGAATTTTTCGATATAAGGACTTCTACAAGGGTCATTCAATAAATATGGTGAATTTTTCGGTATAAGGACTTCTAATACAGATAGAAGCTTACTTTTTTTTCCTTTACTTCTTTTTCAAAGGGATTTAATTTTCTTTGAGAGTTTTGGAGATTTACAAAGATGGCCGACCAAGAAGCATGCTCCAGTATTGAACAGAGGTCAGTTATCAAGTTTTTGGTTGCTGAAGAGTGCAAACCAGTTAAACTTCACAGAAGAATGTCAACTGTGTATGGTACCTCATGTTTCAGCCAAAAAATGTCTACAAGTGGGCTAAATTGTTTAATGAAGTTTGAAAGTGACGATGAAGTCAAAAGTGCTGTGAGCGATTGGCTGAGACATCAGTCCAAAGATTTTTACGCTAAGGGAATACGGAAGCTTGTGCACAGATGGGAAAAGTGTGTGACACTGCTGGGAGACTATGTTGAAAAATAAAAAAAATAAATAAAAAAAGTAAGCTTCTATCTGTATTAGAAAAATTCACCTTATTTATTGAATGATCCTCGTACATATGAGAGTCCATGAGCATTTATTTGATTCAACGATAGATAAATATTAAATGCTTATATCTGCATCTTCTGTGTTTCTTCTACAAATACTTTCACGGCTTCTGCTCCGATGAACTTCTCTGGTGACCCCTATCTATGAATTTACTCGAGCCACAAGATTAGCAACTAAGTGCCACCCTTTTAGTGTGAAACCAATAAAATGTAAACACAAATTCTACTCATCAGCTTATTTTCTCGCAATTCCCGCCTGTGGAATTCCCTTCCATTTACTTGCTTCCTCGACAGCCATAATCTCCAAGAATTTAAATGTAAAATCAATAGTCATCTCCTATCTCAATGACTTGCATTCTCTCTCTCATGCTCCTTTATCCGTCCACTCCACTCTCATCTGTATTCTCATCCTTCTCTTACCCACTTCCTGGTCCCCCCCCATAATCTGTCATTTTTTCTCATAACTTTCCTCCTATGTAACCCCCTGCAAAACAGTGGCAGTAAACTGCTTTGCTTGGGGCCATATTATTATAGAAAAAAATTCAATACTATTATAATGTAAACATAAAGTAGGGGGATCAATTCTACATTACAATCAATATATAAACTGATCCCTCACTTTATGACCACAATTATCTTTCTCTCACCCACTTCCTGACACCCATTATAACCTGTCAGTCTTTCTCATAACTTTCCTCCTATGTAACCTTCTCCAAAACAGTGGCAGTAAAATGCCTTGCTTAGTGCGATATGATTATAAAAAAAGGATATATTTGGTTTGGGACTCAGTAAATATTGGTTGTTTATATTTGAGTTTATTTACTTGGTTTAGGTATAAGATATATATTTATCGTTTATATTTGTCTCTGTAAGCCTTTATTGCTAGGTGGTCTCATTGGAGGATTTTGTGAGGGATGTGAGGGAAGGGGCGGCTGTCTGGAGTAAACAAATATGTAAACGATTGTCTTCTTTTCTTTGCAGGATGGTGGCGCAAATAATACAGAGGTAAGAGAGTTTTTCGTTGTATTTTTAATCTTTGAAAATAATGACAGTAAAACGCAGTGTCAGTTACCTCGTTTCGCCTGAATTACAGCGGTTACGCGACATAGCATGAAGCCTGTGAGGTGCTCGTGTTATTGCTTTTGTATATTGATAATTTTATATTCCAATATCTAAACTTATTTATAAATGGAACTTTGCCTGTGTGTGTGTGTGTGTGTCTGTGTGTGTGTGTGCATCCGTTACCTATAGACTCCGAAACGGCTGAACCAATGTTCTTGAAAATGTACACAGTTGTACTATAAGCGTCTGCGAGTGTTCTTAGCTAGGTTTTGCATGGAGGTACCCCCGATAAATATCGAAAATCGATAATCGAAAAAATCGGGTTATAGAAGAAGTGGTCCGATTTTAATCAAATTTGATACACTCATAGACAAAGACATAAGAAACGATATTCAGAAGTTTCAAGGTTGCAGTTCTTACAATAGTGCAGAAAATCGATAATATTTATATATATAAAAGGCAAGATGTTTGTGTGTGTGTCTGTTTATCTGCCTGTATGTATGTATTTTTTTCAGCCCTTTTATTTTAGTTTTTACTTCGGGTTTGGCTCTAAGTAGGTATAATTGTAGTTCTTAGTCTCAGCCATGATATCATTTACTCAGAGGACTTCAAAATTCAGTTTACGACGAAAAAAACTTATTTGATATCGATAGCAGGAAATCAAAATTTGACTTACATCCATTCATTTTTCTTTCAGTCTACAGTTTCGCTTTAACTGGAAACAACTATTGCTTTTTAGTCTTTCGTGCCAACGTACAAACAGTCTGTGCTCCAGGACCATTGATTAGTTTTAAAGCTTTTATTACACCCGAGCAACGCCGGGCTATACTGCTTGAGGTGTGTCTGCTGTAAGTGTAGCTACGGTGCAGGCTGCTACGGGTCCGATCACGCCGGCGCGTGGTCGTTGGTTAGGCGTCTGACGATTTATTGACGTAACTGGATGATTGATCAGTACGTCTAGAACAACTTTCAGTTCTAGACGTACTGATTAATCATTAGAAGGTGAAAAGACGACGGTAACCGAGAAACATGGCCAATACGGGTGAAAGTGATTGGCAACAATATCTGTACATATCTCTGCTAAGACAGACGCTAGTTTTACTAGTAAGAATTGCAAACATTAACAGATCACCCCCACATAATTCTGGGCAGCGAACTGAAATTAATCTTTTGGTTGCAGCTCACGAATGGAAAAGTAAACCGATTCCTTTCCTTCGTTAGGTGAGGGTGAGACCTTGAGTAACCCTTAAGCTCATCGTGCCAGGGATACAGGGAACCCAATGACTGTAGGCTGGTGGTTTGCTGTTACTGAACACTGCATCAGACTGTTTGGTCAGCACTGCCTCCTTCGGCTGGCGGATGAGTTCTCCAGCAGAACCAACAGTTGGCGATACGTAGTAAAATTAGCATGTAACTGCAAAACATTTGTAACTACATCAAAAGACAGTTAAGCAATTCTCTTAATGAGGTAGAGGTAGGCAACAACTTCAAAAGACAGGTAGGTAATTTCTTCAGCAGTGGTCCTGGGTATGACGGCAAACTGCATCCGGCAGCAAAGTCTCTGATTGGGAGGTTGTGAGAAGCATGGAACCACCTTTTCATTACTGTTGTTCCCAGGTCCACCATGACCTGGAGTGGTAGCACCTGTTAGGGTCCCAACTATGGGCAAATAGTTAACCCCCAAACTGGGGTCTAAACGCTATGAAAATATGAAAATAGATTTTTATAGAAATATATATATAAAAATAGACTTTTATAGAAAAATATACATTTTTGAAGAAAAAAAATTTATTACCAGCGGTGCATTTTTGAATACACAACTAGAAGACATCTTCAGTTTTCTAAAATAAAAAGAAATTAAAAACATATTTAATCAAAATCTAACTAAATCAATTTTCTCACTAGAACCAAACATTTAAAAAAATCCATAAACCCCCCACTTTTTTGACATTAAAAAACCCACAGATGTGTTGATATGCCGTTCAAGAAAAATTAAAAATTCAAACTCATTCAACAATGAAGTAACAAGTTCTTCTGCAGTCAATCAGCATTTGCAGCTGGTAGGTACACTACCGGGCATAATTATTAGGCAACCCCAATTTTTTTTAAAAGAATTGATGTCTTTCATACTATTTTTAGTATTTATTGCCAAATAAAAATAGAATGGTTCTTTTGTTTTTATTACTTTGCAAAATTTTACAAGGAAGCAAAGATGAACTCGTCCGAATCACCCTAAATTTTCTCCATTCTTTCATTGATGAAACTGCAATATAAGGTAATTATTAAATATTCGTAAATTCATTTGATGCCCATTTTATTGTGCAGTATTAACAAAAGAACCATTCTATTTTCATTCACAATTATTCAGTTGGCAATAAATACTAAAACATAGTGTGAAATACATCATTTTTTTAAAACACTGTGGTGGCCTAAGAATTATGGCCGGTAGTGTACGGAACACCCCCAACAGTCAGGAAAGGGCACTTCCAGAATCTGCTTTACAAATCCACCTTCGATCTCATTGACTACACCAACTGCAAATATGGGTGATTGATCATCTCCATGTTTGTATAAGAGTGGAACCCGATAGTTATTCATTTTAGAGCAAGTCCTCGGTATAACGATAAACGACATCCGACAGCAAGGCTTCTGATGAAGTGACTGGAGGTATTGTGAAGCGTGGAACCACCTCTTAATTGTTGTTCCCAAATAGTAGCACCTGTTAGGGTCCAAAACTATGAGCAAATAGTGATTTCCCAAACTGAAATATCATGAAATTATAAGAATATCTATCTATCTATCTATCTATCTATCTATCTCAGTCTGTGTATATCTATCTATCTTATCTACCTATCTATTTTCATTCATTCTTTCTATCTATCTACCTATCTATTTTCATTCATTCACTTATCTATCTATCTACCTATCTATTTTCAGTCTGTTCATATCTATCTATCTACCTATCTATTTTCAGTCTGTTCATATCTATCTATCTACCTATCTATTTTCAGTCTGTTCATATCTATCTATCTACCTATCTATTTTCAGTCTGTTCACTTATCTATCTATCTACCTATCTATTTTCAGTCTGTTCTATCTATCTATCTACCTATCTATTTCAATCTGTTCACTTATCTATCTATCTACCTATCTATTTTCAGTCTGTTCCTGTCTATCTACCTATCTATTTTCAGTCTGTTCTTATCTATCTATCTACCTATCTATTTTCAGTCTGTTCACATATCTATCTATCTATCTATTTTCAGTCTGTTCACTTATCTATCTATCTACCTATCTATTTTCAGTCATTCACTTATCTATCTATCTATCTATTTTCAGTCTGTTCATATCTATCTATCTACCTATCTATTTTCAGTCTGTTCATATCTATCTATCTACCTATCTATTTTTCAGTCTGTTTCTATCTATCTATCTACCTATCTATTTCAGTCTGTTCATATCTATCTATCTACCTATCTATTTTCAGTCTGTTCATATCTATCTATCTACCTATCTATTTTTCAGTCTATTCATATCTATCTATCTACCTATCTATTTTCAGTCTGTTCATATCTATCTATCTACCTATCTATTTTCAGTCTGTTCATATCTATCTATCTACCTATCTATTTTCAGTCTGTTCATATCTATCTATCTACCTATCTATTTTCAGTCTGTTCATATCTATCTATCTACCTATCTATTTTCTGTCTGTTTCTATCTATCTATCTACCTATCTATTTTTCAGTCATTCATATCTATCTATCTACCTATCTATTTTCAGTCTGTTCATATATATCTATCTACCTATCTATTGATCTGTTCATATCTATCTATCTACCTATCTATTTTCAGTCTGTTCATATCTATCTATCTACCTATCTATTTTCAGTCTGTTCATATCTATCTATCTACCTATCTATTTTCAGTCTGTTCATATCTATCTATCTACCTATCTATTTCATTCATTCATATCTATCTATCTACCTATCTATTTCAATCATCTATCTATCTATCTACCTATCTATTTTCAGTCTGTTCTTATCTATCTATCTACCTATCTATTTTCAGTCTGTTCATATCTATCTACCTATCTATTTTCAATTTATTTCTATCTATCTATCTACCTATCTATTTTCAGTCTGTTCTATCTATCTATCTACCTATCTATTTTCAGTCATTCATATCTATCTATCTACCTATCTATTTTCAGTCTGTTCATATCTATCTATCTACCTATCTATTTTCAGTCTGTTCATATCTATCTATCTACCTATCTATTTTCAGTCTGTTCATATCTATCTATCTACCTATCTATTTTCAGTCTGTTCATATCTATCTATCTACCTATCTATTTTCAGTCTGTTCATATCTATCTATCTACCTATCTATTTTCAGTCTGTTCATATCTATCTATCTACTATCTATTTTCAGTCTGTTCATATCTATCTATCTACCTATCTATTTTCAGTCTGTTCATATCTATCTATCTACCTATCTATTTTCAGTCTGTTCATATCTATCTATCTACCTATCTATTTTCAGTCTGTTCACTTATCTATCTATCTACCTATCTATTTTCAGTCTGTTTCATATCTATCTATCTACCTATCTATTTTCAGTCTGTTCACTTATCTATCTATCTACCTATCTATTTTCAGTCTGTTCATATCTATCTATCTACCTATCTATTTTCAGTCTGTTCATATCTATCTATCTACCTATCTATTTTCAGTCTGTTCATATCTATCTATCTACCTATCTATTTTCAGTCTGTTTCCTTTCTATCTATCTACCTATCTATTTTCAGTCTGTTCATATCTATCTATCTATCTATTTTCAGTCTGTTCCTGTCTATCTATCTACCTATCTATTTTCAGTCTGTGTATCTATCTATCTACCTATCTATTTTTCAGTCTGTTCACTTATCTATCTATCTACCTATCTATTTTCAGTCTGTTCATATCTATCTATCTACCTATCTATTTTCATTCATTCATATCTATCTATCTACCTATCTATTTTCAGTCTGTTCATATCTATCTATCCTACCTATCTATTTTCAGTCTGTTCATATCTATCTATCTACCTATCTATTTTCAGTCTGTTCATATCTATCTATCTACCTATCTATTTTCAGTCTGTTCATATCTATCTATCTACCTATCTATTTTCATTCATTCATATCTATCTATCTATCTATTTTCAGTCTGTTCACTTATCTATCTATCTACCTATCTATTTTCAGTCTGTTCACTTATCTATCTATCTACCTATCTATTTTCAGTCTGTTCATATCTATCTATCTACCTATCTATTTTTCAGTCTCTGTTCATATCTATCTATCTACCTATCTATTTTCAGTCTGTTCCATCTATCTATCTACCTATCTATTTTCAGTCTATTCATATCTATCTATCTACCTATCTATTTTCAGTCTGTTCACTATCTATCTATCTACCTATCTATTTATTGATCTGTTCCTATCTATCTATCTACCTATCTATTTTCAGTCTATTCATATCTATCTATCTACCTATCTATTTTCAGTCTGTTCATATCTATCTATCTACCTATCTATTTTCAGTCTGTTCATATCTATCTATCTACCTATCTATTTTCAGTCTGTTCATATCTATCTATCTACCTATCTATTTTCAGTCTGTTCATATCTATCTATCTACCTATCTATTTTCATTCATTCATATCTATCTATCTACCTATCTATTTTTCAGTCTGTTCTTATCTATCTATCTATCTATTTTTCCAGTCTGTTCATATCTATCTATCTACCTATCTATTTTCAGTCTGTTCATATCTATCTATCTACCTATCTATTTTTCAGTCTGTTCACTTATCTATCTATCTACCTATCTATTTTCAGTCTGTTCATATCTATCTATCTACCTATCTATTTTCGGTCTGTTCCTATCTATCTATCTACCTATCTATTTTCAGTCTGTTCATATCTATCTATCTACCTATCTATTTTCAGTCTGTTCATATCTATCTATCTACCTATCTATTTTCAGTCTGTTCATATCTATCTATCTACCTATCTATTTTCAGTCTGTTTCTATCTATCTATCTATCTATCTATCTATCTATCTATCTATCTATCTATCTATCTATCTATCTGAGTCTCTATGCATTATCTATCTATCTATCTATCTATCTATCTATCTATCTATCTATCTATCTATCTATCTGAGTCTCTGTTCATTATCTTATCTATCTATCTATCTATCTATCTATCTATCTATCTGAGTCTCTGTTCATTATCTATCTATCTATCTATCTGAGTCTCTGTTCATTATCTATCTATCTATCTATCTGAGTCTCTGTTCATTATCTATCTATCTATCTGAGTCTCTGTTCATTATCTATCTATCTATCTATCTGAGTCTCTGTTCATTATCTATCTATCTATCTATCTATCTGAGTCTCTGTTCATTATCTATCTATCTATCTATCTGAGTCTCTGTTCATTATCTATCTATCTATCTATCTATCTGAGTCTCTGTTCATTATCTATCTATCTATCTGAGTCTCTGTTCATTATCTATCTATCTATCTATCTAAGTCTCTGTCCATTATCTATCTATCTATCTATCTATCTGAGTCTCTGTCCATTATCTATCTATCTATCTATCTATCTGAGTCTCTGTCCATTATCTATCTATCTATCTATCTATCTGAGTCTCTGTCCATTATCTATCTATCTATCTATCTGAGTCTCTGTCCATTATCTATCTATCTGTCTATCTGAGTCTCTGTCCATTATCTATCTATCTATCTGAGTCTCTGTCCATTATCTATCTATCTATCTATCTGAGTCTCTGTCCATTATCTATCTATCTATCTGAGTCTCTGTCCATTATCTATCTATCTATCTATCTGAGTCTCTGTCCATTATCTATCTATCTATCTGAGTCTCTGTTCATTATCTATCTATCTATCTATCTGAGTCTCTGTTCATTATCTATCTATCTATCTGAGTCTCTGTTCATTATCTATCTATCTATCTGAGTCTCTGTTCATTATCTATCTATCTATCTGAGTCTCTGTTCATTATCTATCTATCTATCTATCTGAGTCTCTGTTCATTATCTATCTATCTATCTATCTGAGTCTCTGTTCATTATCTATCTATCTATCTGAGTCTCTCTTCATTATCTATCTATCTATCTGAGTCTCTGTTCATTATCTATCTATCTATCTGAGTCTCTGTCCATTATCTATCTATCTATCTGAGTCTCTGTTCATTATCTATCTATCTATCTATCTGAGTCTCTGTTCATTATCTATCTATCTATCTATCTGAGTCTCTGTTCATTATCTATCTATCTATCTATCTATCTGAGTCTCTGTTCATTATCTATCTATCTATCTATCTATCTATCTATCTATCTGAGTCTCTGTTCATTATCTATCTATCTATCTATCTATCTATCTGAGTCTCTGTTCATTATCTATCTATCTATCTATCTATCTATCTGAGTCTCTGTTCATTATCTATCTATCTATCTATCTATCTATCTGAGTCTCTGTTCATTATCTATCTATCTATCTATCTATCTATCTGAGTCTCTGTTCATTATCTATCTATCTATCTATCTATCTATCTATCTATCTATCTGAGTCTCTGTTCATTATCTATCTATCTATCTATCTATCTATCTATCTATCTATCTGAGTCTCTGTTCATTATCTATCTATCTATCTGTCTATCTATCTATCTATCTATCTATCTATCTATCTATCTGAGTCTCTGTGCATTATCTATCTATCTATCTATCTATCTATCTATCTATCTATCTGAGTCTCTGTTCATTATCTATCTATCTATCTATCTATCTATCTATCTATCTATCTATCTGAGTCTCTGTTCATTATCTATCTATCTATCTATCTATCTATCTATCTGAGTCTCTGTTCATTATCTATCTATCTATCTATCTATCTATCTATCTGAGTCTCTGTTCATTATCTATCTATCTATCTATCTATCTTAGTCTCTGTTCATTATCTATCTATCTATCTTAGTCTCTGTTCATTATCTATCTATCTATCTATCTATCTATCTATCTTAGTCTCTGTTCATTATCTATCTATCTTAGTCTCTGTTCATTATCTATCTATCTATCTATCTATCTATCTATCTATCTATCTATCTATCTATCTTAGTCTCTGTTCATTATCTATCTATCTATCTATCTATCTATCTATCTATCTTAGTCTCTGTTCATTATCTATCTATCTATCTATCTATCTATCTATCTATCTATCTATCTTAGTCTCTGTTCATTATCTATCTATCTATCTCTCTATCTATCTATCTTAGTCTCTGTTCATTATCTATCTATCTATCTATCTATCTATCTTAGTCTCTGTTCATTATCTATCTATCTATCTATCTATCTTAGTCTATGTTCATTATCTATCTTATCTATCTATCTATCTTAGTCTCTGTTCATTATCTATCTATCTATCTTATCTATCTATCTTAGTCTTCTATTCATTATCTATCTATCTATCTTAGTCTCTGTTCATTATCTATCTATCTATCTAGTCTCTATTCATTATCTATCTATCTATCTATCTATCTATCTATCTATCTATCTATCTATCTTAGTCTCTGTTCATTATCTATCTATCTATCTATCTATCTATCTATCTATCTTAGTCTCTGTTCTCTATCTATCTATCTATCTATCTTATCTCTATTCTTATCTATCCTTAGTCTATCTATCTTATATCTATCTATCTATCTATCTATCTTATCTATTCTTATCTATCTATCTATCTATCTATCTATCTACCTTAGTCTCTGTTCATTATCTATCTATCTATCTATCTATCTATCTATCTATCTATCTATCTATCTATCTATCTACCTTGTCTCTATTCTACCTTAGTCTATCTATTCTATCTATCTATCTATCTATCTATCTATCTATCTATCCTATCTATCTACCTTAGTCTCTTATTCTTATCTATCTATCTATCTATCTATCTACCTTAGTCTCTGTTCATTATCTATCTATCTATCTATCTATCTATCTATCTATCTGTCTTATCTTAGTCTCTATTCTATTATCTATCTATCTATCTATCTATCTATCTATCTATCTATCAGAAATGAGCTGTAACGTTGACAGATGTTATTTTCATTCATTCCTTAAGGTACCCAAGTACTTTCAACCTCTTTCCGAGGTCATCTTCAGGGATGTGATTTATGGTAACAAATGAAACCGGAAAAATGTGTTGCTAAAAATTACTGTACATTTTTTCTGCTTCAATTATAATGGTTGACAAATTGCTAGCTTTCATTAGAACGTGAAAATTATCCACAATGGAATTTTTTTTATAGGTTGTAATGTCATGGCCATCATGCACGTGTTAAAGCATGAAATAACAAGATTAACTTAATATAAAATATTAAGTGTTATATCTATATAGAGAGGTCAATGGATGTTATTCAGAGCAATATGATATTTATAAAGGAAAACTCAACACGTCACTTAAATTGATTATAAATTATAATTCATTTCAATAAGCTAAATTAGCTCATTTCATCAGACCACACAATATTCCTTCCATTTGGTCCAAAAAATTTTGCCAGAATAAACGTTTACTTTAACTGAAGAGAAAGATAAAAAAATTTAAAAAATAAGAAAAAGGGGAGAGAAAAAAAAGGAAAAGAGAGTCAGGACAGAGGCATTGGCGTCATATCAGTTGTGGGTATTCAGACCAGTCGCGAAGATGCTGACCACTAAGTTTCTGTAAAATCCTCCAACGAATGATCCACATTATAAATTATAAATATTTATTTTATTTTATATATATATATATATATATATAATAAATATTTATAATGTGTATCATTCGTTGGAGGCATTTACAGATATATATGTAAAATACTCCAACGAATGATCCACATTATATATATATATATATATATATATATATATATATAGACAGAGACTGCGATAAATCCCATGAACATGTCAAATGCAATACATGTTGTTGTACAAAACAGCCGATATTTGACCATGAGGTGAACTCAGGCAATATACATTTAAACAAGAAATAACAGTTTGATACAAAACTACAATAACAAAACAATGAGAAAGTGTTCCTGGCTTAGATCAAATCAAAATGAAATAGATTACTCATTTAGTTTCTCCTAAGTTCGCAGTGTACGACCAAAATAGATTTTTTTTTAAATGGTCGCTTGATCAGTGATTTTCACACATTGATATATATATATATATAAATTATAAATATTTATTTTATATATATATATATATATTTTTTTTTTCTAAACATATTCTATTAAATATAAGAGACAATGAATGTCTATTATGTTTAATCATGAGCCGTTCTAAACGTCGTATTTTTGCTTTAATTTCAGTTGAAAATAAAGACAAAAATTCTCCAACATTTGGATAATTATTTATTGGTTTTCTTCTAAGCTTTCGGCTCACATGAGCCATCTTCAGAGAGGTAGTTTAAACTGAAATATTATAAAATCCAGCATCACCGACGATTTTATTTTGTGTTGACATAAAACTCCGCTTGGCAACGGCAATAGTTATCAAAAATAATAAACGCAGTTCTTAAGTTTGCGATGCGATTTTATGACGTCACACCGCAGGATAGCACGAAATGTCAACAAAACCATGTAGTCAAATACAATGTAATATGTTATTTCCTGTTTTAAAGTTGATTTTATTGAGTGTTGGTTGTTTTGATTTGATGTACATGGCCTCCAATATCTGCAGGTTCCTCTTACTGTATGTATGAGTAAGGATCACCGTATTGTTGACCAAAATCTCCCTGATATTACCTACATGTTTATGTTTTTCAGAGAAATGTTGTTTAATAGTACTCTGATCAGAAAGATGACATGTAAGTCTACGGGAGAGCGTGGTTGTTGTAAAACCAATATATGTACTAGGTTTTTGATTAGTATCAGAGATGCAATCTCTGAATGGGCATGTAAATTGGTACACTACATTGGTTTTTTGTAAAGAATTTAGTTTAGTGCTTCTTGGATTATTATAGACTATGAGGTCAATTGTTTTAAGCTTTTTATAATATATAATGAGTTTAATTTGATTATTACTTTCGACTGGTTTAACATTTCTACGTATGATGTTTTTGAGAGTTTTTTCATCTTGTTTATAATTATTATGTATTTGGTTGCAATAGTATAAGTTAATAGTGTTATGTTTATTTTGATGTAAACCATTATTATTAATATTATCATTATTGTTAGAGCTATTGTTAAGTTTGTTAAGATACATTTTAATTTGTTGATCAATAACGGAGTTAGGAAATCCATTATTGACTAGTGTTTGCTTAATGTTGTGTAATTCTTTATAAAATATAGATTTGGAAGAAGATATCATTTGTGTGCGTTGAAGTAAGTCTTTATAACAGCTAACTTATATCGTTGGGGGCATTCACTATTATAATTAAGAAGACACGAATTTATGCTAGTTGGTTTCCTATATAGAGAAGTAGTAAATTTATGTGTGCTAGAATCAATGAATACATCAACGAATGGGAGTTTGTTATTAATATTAAGTTCTAATAACATATATATATATATATATATATATATATATATATATATATATAAAATCCTCCAACGAATGATACACATTATAAATATTTATTATATATATATATATATATATATATATATATATATATGTAAAATCCTCCAACGAATGATACACATTATAAATATTTATTATATATATATATATATATATATATGTAAAATCCTCCAACGAATGATACACATATATTTATTATATATATATATATATATATATATATATATATATATATATATATATAAAATAAATAAATATATATATATATATATAATTTGAATTTTTCAGTTATTTTAGTAATGTTTTTTTTTTTTTCCCCCAGGTTTACAACGCAACAACGGTCACCTCCTCGTCACCGAGTGTGAGCAATGCGTACAAACGCCGCCGAGGTCTTATTGCCGTCTCCTGTTTTACGGGACTTATTCTCTTAATAATATTAATTGTATTCAGTTTGTGAGGATTGGCTAACTAGAATAATCGATAATAATAACAAGTAAAAATCATCGAAACTCTTTAGTGGACAAAGGGAAGCGGACATTACAAAAAATACGAAAGAATTTGCCAAGACACAAAAGAAATGAGACACAATAGAAATTGTAAAGCAAACAGAAAAGCATTAAAATAAAAGAGAAAAGGCATAAAAAACAATAAAACATAAACGATACAAACAGTAAAACAGAAAAGACACATAAAGGAAGTCAATAAAACGTAAGAGATACAAAAAGAGGAGACATTTAAATTTAAAGTAACACAAACAAGAAAGCAGTAAAACATAAAAACAACAAACAGGAAAGCAATAAATCACAGGAGACACAAACAGAAAACCAATAAAGCATAAAAGATATAAACAGTAAAACATGAAAGACGCAATCAGTAAAACAATAAAACAAACGTTAGAAGTAAGAAAACAGTAGAACATAAAATAGTAAAGCAATAAAGCATAAATGACAATAAAACAATAAAAAACAGACGTTAAAAACATAACATCAAAACACAAAGGCTAGAAGCAATGAATCCATAAAACGTGGAATCAGTAAAATGATAAAATATAAGACTTGATAAAGCAAAAAAAGACAAATGGTAAAACCACAGTAAAGCAATAAAATACAAAGAAGACAATAAAAAATATAAATCAATAAAACAGACTTTCGAAGCAAGAAAACATGAAAACACTAAATTGATAAAACAATAAAAAGCAAACTATAAAAACAACAGTAAATACGAACAAAATAATAAAAGCATAAAACAGTAAAACAAACATTAGAAGCAATGAAGCAATAAAAAATAAAAGATACAAATTACAAAACAATAAAACAGATACGCCAGAGACGTTAAAACAATAAAATACGGAAGTTGTAAAGTAATATAGTGGAACCTGTCGTATGCGACCACCCCTACTGCCATCGTGGACTGGTCGCATACGGCAGGTGGTCGCTCAGTAAAGGCTCATAGTCATGATCTATTTACGCCAGGAACGTATATTCCACTCGTCAGAATGTATATATTAGAATTTTACCATGTAATCTGGTAATAAATAAATGAGAACATAAGAAAATAGCCTGACTTTAAAGAAATAATTCATTTTAAAATTTTGAAAAACGTATTTACAACGGTCAACAAAATACCAAAATATTTATTCACAAAAAATATTTCTTAAGTTGACTTAAAAAATAATCAGTACTAACCATTTCTTATAAAATATGTAGGTTGGAAAAATTCGCGACGTCTACGGTTTCCGTTTTTTTTCTTAGAAGTGAGTGATAGTAAAAGAGAATCTGCGATAATAAATGAAAAAAACAAAAAACAAAACATCCAAAAAGTGACAGCGATCGTGGGTGGGGTAGAGAAACAGAGAGATAGGTATAGATATACCCAGATAGAAATAGAGTAGATAGATACACAAAAAAATAAAGGAACGAAAGAGATAGACATTTGAGAAAGGGACATAATTGTGATTTTCCCAATCCCTGAATTCATCCAAGTCAGTACAAAGACTGCGATAAATCCCTTAAACATGTCAAATGCAGTAAATGTTGTACAAAACAGCTGATGTTTGACTGTGAGGTGAACTCAGGCAATGTACATTTCAACAAGAAATAACAGTTTGATACAAAACTACAATAACAAAACAATGAGGAAGTGTTCCTGGCTTAGATCAAATCAAAATGAAATAGATTACTCATTTAGTTTCTCCTAATTTAGAAGTTCGCAGTGTACGACCAAAATGGATTTTTTTTAAGCGGTCGCTTGATCAGTAATTTTCCTTCTTTGGTGTTAGTCGCTGGTCGCGTTCTGGAGGTGGTCGCTTACTAAGGGTCAATTAACAATTAACATTAGCAAATAGTTTGTGTATAGAAAAACGGTCGTTAACAACAGGTGATCGCTGACTAACATGGTCGCATACGGCAGGTTCAGTTGTATATTTTATGACACATGATAAAACAATAAACACAAACTTTAGAAATGGTAACACAATAAAAAAGTATAAAAAAATTATCAATAAAGGACAAAAGATAGAGGCAATAAAACAGTAAAAACATGGAAACAAACATTAGAGACGTGAAACAATGTTGAAATGTTGTACACTAACATAAAAGCCACGGATAAGATACAAACGTTATAGAAGCAGTAAAACAATAAAACATAAAAAGATGCAAATTATGAATTATAAAAAGATAAGATGAACATTAGAATCAATAAAACAAAAAATAAATGCAAGTAGTAACAAACAGAGTAGCAAAACAATAAAACATTGAAGTCGTAAAGTGATAAATATTAAAGACAAGATAAAACAATAAAACACAAAGTTGTAAAACAATAAAACATGAAAAGAGTAAGGCAATGAAATAAACAGTGCAGGAAAAAGCAATAAAACAAATGACAGAAGTTGTGAAAGAATAAAACATGAAAACATTAATTTGATAAAATATTAGACACAAACGATAAAACAATTCGACCTTAGCACAAAGCAAAAGCAAAATTCACCCAACCGACAAAATAATGAACACGTACCATATTGATTTCTTGTATTTGGTATAGTCTTAAATTTTGGCAAAGACGTCAATAACTTATGATATATCTACTTATTGGTTATAAAGCAACAATTTTCAGGGAATTGGAACAAAAATATCAAATAACCCAACCCCACCATTTATGGCATTCTGAATAAATTTCCGGAAACTCTTACTGAAGTTTGTTTTACATAATCTTGCATAAAATACAACTATTTTTTGTAACACATAAAGAAAGACGGTTTGGAGAATCTAACACTTACAGGATATACTGAAGACCGGAGAAGCGGAGTAAAAACGGTTTGTATAAATAGATGACAGAACAAGTACAAAGAGGGATGGTGAACAACAAAAGACAAGAAATCGTGAAGAGCCATGATCGCCCACATCTTTTCAGACTCGGCACATACGAGAACAAAATTTACATATTTCATAAAAAGCCTTTACTTTTATTAATTTTTTTTCACATGTGAGTCTTTATATATATATATATATATATATATACTAGCTGTGTAGCCCGGCGTTGCTTGGGTGTAATGAAAGCTTTAAAACTAATCCATGGTCCGTGTGCTCAGACTTGGCCTAAAGAATATTTGAAATAATAAAATAATTGCGACAATTTACCAATCGCACCTAATTATATATATATATATATATATATATATATATATACACACACTAGCAGTATAGCCCAGCGTTGCTTGGGTGTAATGAAAACTTTAAAACTGATCCATGATCCTGAAGCTCAGACTCTTTGGACGTTGGTACGAAAGACTAAAAAGTAATAGTTGTTTCCAGTTAAAGCAAAACCGTAGACTGAAGTTATAATGAATGGATATAAGTCAAATTTTGATTTCCTGATATCGATATCAAATAAGTTTTTTCATCGTAAACTGAATTTTGAAGGCTAAATAAGTCCTCTGAGTAAATGGTATCATGGCCGAGACTAAGAACTACAATTATACCTACTTAGAGCCAAACCCGAAGCAAGAACTAAAATAAAAGGGCTGAAAAAACTACAGACATACAGGCAGATAAACAGGCACACAAACAAATATCTTGTCTTTTATATATATATATATATATATATATATATATATTATCGATTTTCTGGACTATTGTAAGAACTGCAACCTTGAAACTTCTGAATATCGTTTCTTATGTCTTTGTCTATGAGTGTATCAAATTTGATTAAAATCGGACCACTCCTTCTATAACCCGATTTTTTCGATTATCGATTTTCGATATTTATCGGGGGGGGGGGGAGTACCTCGATACAAAACCTAGCTAAGAACACTCGCAGACACTTATAGAACAACTGTGTAAATTTCAAGAAAATCGGTTCAGCCATTTCAGAGTCTATAGGTAACAAACACACACACACACACACACACACACACACACACACACACACACAGAGTTCCATTTATAAAGAAATTTAGATATTTTAAATTAATTGTTTAATTACTTAGCTTTTGGTCATAATAAAATTAGACCAGTGCACATTTGTATTAAAAAGTGTTAAATACTGTAGAACTTAAATATTGTAGAACTTTCGAATATTCTTCATTTGTAAACGAGTTATTACGCGACCTAGGCTTCTACCATGTGGTGTCTTTAGGCGATTTGCAAATATCCTTATTCGCTGAATGATATTATTTAACAAATTATGAGAACAATTTCTGGAGAATTTGAATCATCAAACTTTTTTGCTCAAGCAAGACTACCAGTTACCAAAATTTTTCTTTGAATCGTAAAATAATTATGAAACGAAACTCAGATATTATTTCATTAGAAAAACAAACTTTTAATTTCTTTTATGAATAAAATGTATTATGAATACTACTGTCTCGAGAAAATGTATTTTTGATGAATAATGGATTTTTACAAGTATTGTTTTTATTTAAAACGAAAAATTATTTAGAATAATTTACAAATATTTACATCTTAAAATTACTTTGTATCAATCAAGTGATATTGTTATTAAATAAAAACTGTATTTAAATAAATGGAAATGTGTATTACTATTCCACAATCACAAGATATTAAGAAGAATTTTGAATTTTATGTGTGCATAAATATGTTGATTTTTGTAAATACGAATGTTCATTAACAACAAACTTAGAAAATAAAAATGTAAATTTAAAATCTATTGGTAATTTTCTAACATTTTCTCAGCAACATTGGTCGTAGGTAAGTACGGTATGTGCCAAAGTATGTAAGAAAGCTGGGTAGTTAATATATATATATATATATTTAGTGTATGGAGGCAGCAAATAATTTTCTAAACATATACTGTTAAATATAAGAGACAATGAATGTCTATTATGTTTAATCATGAGCCGTTCTAAAAGTCGTATTTTGGCTTTAATTTCAGTTGAAAATAAAGACAAAAATTCTCCAACATTTGGATAATCAGAGTACAATTAAACAACATTTCTCAGAAAAACATAAACCTGTAAGTAATATCAGACAGATTTTAGTCAACAATACAATAATCCTCACTCATACACATGGTAAAAAGAACCTTCAGATATTGGAGGCCATCTACATTAAATTCAAACAACCCACACTTAATAAAATCACGTTTAAATCTGGCCATAACACATTACATTGCATTTCAATACATGGTTCTGTTGTCATTTCGCGCTATCACGTGGTGTGACGTCATAGAACCGCATTGCGTTATTTTTGGTAACTATTGCCATTGCTTAGCAGAGTTTTATGTCAACACAAAATAAAATTGTCGCTGATGGTGGATGTTATTGTGTTACCATCTTAATAACCTCTCTGAAGATGGCTCATGTGAGCCGAAAGCTTAGAAACAACTTAAAAAATTGTCCAAATGTTGGAGAATTTTTGTCTTTATTTTCAAATGAAATTAAAGTCAAAATACGGCTCATGATTAAACATAATAGACATTCATTGTCTCTTATATTTAACAATATATATATATATATAAATTCAGATTGATTAAACTTATTTAATTTAATATCAAGGCAAAAAGACGAAATGAAGTTTATTTTAAATAACGTATCTCTAAACAAATATATAAGATTACAAGAAAGTGGAAGAACACATTGATTGAAACCCACTGTTCAATCTATGTGCACTTAACTTCCTTTAAAAATAACGTGTACTGAAACTAAACGTCCCTTTCTGAGTATTTTTGGAAGTTAAAGGATGTGCGTTGTGGATCATTGGATATCGGCTCGGAACGAGAAATCGGGGGCCGAGTTCGAATTCCAGTCGAATTCATTGCATTCACTTACGCGCAAATACCCTTCGGAAAGGTATTAATCTGTCTATTCCTTCCAGTTATGGGTTAAATAACAGGACAGATTGGGTTCTATAGCCTAGTCTACCGCAGAAAGCAATGGCAACCTACTGCGGGATAATCTTCTGCCCAGTCAGTCATGTCTCTTTCGAGACATGATCGCCCAAGCGTGTTTCACGTATGGCACTTAACTGACTGACTGAATATAATAGTTGGAAATATGATTAAGGCTTCTGCTGGCCATAAAGTGGGGGATCAGTTTTCTATTGTTATGAAGTAATAAATTGATCCCCCATAATTACTACTTAATAATATAATACATCTCTTCTCCCTATAGCTATGAGTCAAATAACATGACATATTGGGTTCTATAGCCTTGGTCGGCAACCAGTCTACCGCAGAAAGCAATGGCAATCTACTGCGGGATAATCTTCTGCCCAGTCAGTCATGTCTCTCGAGACATGATCGCTCAAGCGTGTATCACGTATGGCACTTGCATTAAAGGATGCAAACAAAACCCCCAAAGTAAAATGGAAAATTCTGGAAAAAAACAAGAATCTGTAAGTCGTTCTACGACATCTGCCCTTTGTCCCTGAGTGAACAGCAGCAGATATTAAGATTCCCTAAAAATGGTGACCTATTGAACCGTAGAGATGAATAGACTGTTTTTATGTAAACATCAAAAATATTTTTCCTTAAAATTGAATTAATCATAATGTTTCATTTATAACTTGTGCTCTAATATAACTTAAAAATTAAAATTTAATTTACTAAAATAAATGGCCCACAAAATACTAATTGGTTTTCTTAGTATATCTTAGTATACTAAAATTATTTAGTTCTAATTCCAACCTAAAAAAATAAAGAAAAGAAAATCAAATAAAGCCCCTCAAATAAAGAAAAGAAAATCTTTAAAATCTTATTAATTACAGTATTTCATTGATAGCATATGCTCCAATATAACTTTAAAATTATTTTACCAAAACAAATGACACACACAATACTTAATTTGTTTTTTTAAACTACCTTAGTATACCATATTTATTAAAATCCTGAGTCTAAACTATACATTCCACCCCCTTTACTCATGAGGTAGTACTAAATATAATTTAAAAAATAAACAACCCTGAAGTTCAGCCTGCTGTTAAAGATTGTTGTCTGCCCATTTAAATAATGTATATTACTACAACGTATGTTACCCAGACAAAATAATTCTATTTTAATTTATGAAAAAGAACAATGTTTCATTTATAACATGCTCTAATATAACTTAAAAATTAATAATTATTTTATTAAAATAAATGACCCACACAATACTTAATTAGTTTTCTTAACTACAATATACTTTAATATACCATAATTATTTAATCATAATTCTAATGTAAACATTCCAGCCCCTTTACTCATTAAGTAGTTTAAAAAAATCCAACTTGCTGTTAAAAATTAATTATTTACTGATTTCAGTATTGTGCGGTCCCACTATGTACCTTGGTCAGAAAAAATAATTTTCTTTAAAATTTCATTAATTAAAATGTTTCATTTATAACTTATAATTAAAAATAATGAAAAAAAAAATTATTTTACGAAAATAAAAGGCCCACAAATTGTTGTTCTTAATACAATATAACTAAGTATACTATAATTTAATTGGAGTAGATAGACTAAACTATCGCCTGGTTCACACTCCATCCACGTCTATTGAACAGGTGAAGAGGGTCATCCCTTGTTCCCTGTTTAGGATGTGGTTTCCGGCTTTCTACTTTTCCATTCTTTTTACCCTTACGTAGCCCCCTGCGCATCAGTGGCGTTATCGCCTTGCTTGGGGTGATATGATTTAAAAAAAAAAAAATTATTTAATCCTAATTCTGACCTAAACATTCCAGCCCCTTTACTCACAAGATTGTAGTAAAAAAAATCTATTGTTAAATAAAAAAAACTAAAATCCAACCTCCTGTTAAAAATGATTGTCTACCCATTTAAAAAATCTAAGATCCCACAATGTATCTTATCCAGACAAAATTAAAAAGTGACATGTCTAGATCCAAGTCATCTCGCTTCCTTTCATAACCCGAATATTAAAACTCCGTGGTTATATAATTCTCATTTTTGATTGAACAATATTGACACACCTAAAGCATTTTCTCCAACTACCACTCCCTAGTTTTCGAAATAACCATGAATTCATCTTATATTTTAAAAATAAATCATTTTCACCATTTATTTTAGCATATCACCTGAAGAAGAACAGTATTGTTCTGAAACATGAAAATTTTTGTGTAGTAATATTATGCTTTTATAAACCATTGTAATAACAAAATTATATATATATATATATATATATATATATATATATATATATAAAAGTATACTCAGTTATAATTCGAGATTAAGAACAGTATGGTTAAATAAAGTAGACAAAAGGAAAACTATATTTTCTTGCCTGTTAATCTTATGAATAATTTGTGGGCGTTTTTTTTCCAGTTACAAACAAGGTTTTGTTTATAGATATGTTATTTAAAATAAAATTAATTTCGTCTTTTTGCCTTAATAGAATATTTTTATACACACACACACACACACACACACACACACACACACACACATATATATATATATATATATAAACAGCGTTCACATTGTATTCATGTAATGTTTCTAATTATCTACACCATACTTAAATTTCCCAAACATCAGGCTGCAAATACATCAGTCAAAACCTCATAAAAACATGAAACTTCGTATCAAAAAATGTTTAACTGGGATATTTTAAACTAAAAATAAGTAATATTTCTTTCAATTCAGGTTAATTAAACTTTAAATCAGTTAATCTTTTTAAATATTATCGCAGGAGGCTATAATTTGTTTCTGACATTTTTTTTAAAAAAAAAGAGTTTGATGTCTTGACAGATTTGTTAATATGGACGAATTTATACATTTTACTGATAATCAAAAATAATTCAAATCAATTTAAATTTTGTTTGAAATACAGTGAAGTATTTTGCATATGAGAAATATCAAATGTAATCTCTTAGCTTTAAGAAAGATTTTTTATTTAAAAAATGCTTTTTAAACCTAAAATATCGCTTGTTTTTTTTTTGTACGATGTATTAATTAATTTTCTTCTCTAAAATTATTTACTTATTGAAGGGAAGCAACTTTTAAAATCTTTGTTACAGTTACTTCCCTTGCTTACTGTTTTCTAATTGTTAGTTTTTAGATCAAAGGCTAAATGTCGATTCTAATAACGTGATTGCCACAAAGGGAAACAACCTATGATGTGAACTTCTATATGCCGTCTCCTTTCAGGACGTAGGCGATCATGGCTCTCCACGTCTTCCTATCTCTGGTCGATCTAAGCACGCCTTCTCCTGTAACACCACGCAACCCCCGTTCTCTCATCAACCTACTCAGGCCCTTCAAATATGTTATCTGCTGCTTTCCCTGTTTCTTTTTCCCTCTATCTGGCCTGTTAGTATCAGGTTCTCCAAGCCCTCCTTCCTCATTGCATGTCCCAGGAAATTTAGCTGTCTCGTGCTCATATTAATTTCCTTTTCGTTTCCATCCTTTCCAAGACCTCATCATTGTTCACATGCTCGATCCATGATATCCGCAGCATCCTTCTGTAGAACCACATTTCAATTTCCTCAAGGTTTCCCTTCATCTTCGATGAGATTGTCCAGCATTCACTGTCATATTGGAAACTGATATCACATAGCAATCCAGTACTCTTTTTTTTGTTTTTGTTTCTAACGACATTTTTCAGTCTCTTAATACTTTACTTAGCTTCTGGAACTCGTCCTTTGCCATTCCTTTGGATCTCTGTGTCGCACTTTCCGCCTTCTGTTAGAACACTTCCTAACTACAAAATAGAAATACCAAAAATCAAACAAATACGAAAAATTTCAATGTATAAAAAGTATTTTAACAGAGAACAAAATATACGAGACCAAAATTCAAAGACGCACAGGAATAGGAAATGTTGCCTTCCAAAAACTAAGCCAGCTGTTTAGAAACAGGAAGATTTTGTTAGAAACAAAGAAAAAAGGTATGGAACTGTTATGCAACATATGTGCTTTTATTATGATATCATAAGATGAAGTGTAAACTGACGGTAACGGACCAAAAATAAGCATTCGTTTAGTCCGCCATTATTTTTAGAATAAATATTTCATCAACATGAAATATTTATTCTAATGTTAATTTTACGAGCCTACTCTTCTATGCCGGCTCAATGCATGGTGGAAGAAAATATTCAGAAGTGTTTCCTGTACTAGGTTCCCATTTTTTCTGCGGTAGACTGGTTGCCAACCTAGGCTACAGAACCCGCTCTGTATATTTTAGAAATAAATCATTTTCACCATTTATTTTAACATATCACCTGAAGAAGAACAGTATTGTTCTGAAACATGAAAACTTTAGTGTAGTAATATGCTTTTATAAACCATTGTAATCACAAAATTATATATATATATATATATAATCATCCGCAGACAGATCTGTTTCGCTGTATTACAGCTCATCAGTACAGCTTAGACTCCGGTCGCTTCCTAACCCAGGGTTGAAACCCGACCGCACTGGTATCAACCGGTGATTCTACCCCTAGGCCACGAGCGTTCGGTAGAAGAAGGCAGGCTTTTTAGCGCGTATAAACACGCCCAATAGCCAGAGTGCTCCAATTCATTATTGAATGAGCGATGCGTATATGCCGGAGTAGCTACTGTTTTCAAAGTCTCCCACTCTTCCAGAGTGCTCAATCAGGGTGTGAAGGGCGTAAATACTATATATGTAAAAGTATACTCAGTTATAATCCGAGATTAAGAACAGTATGGTTAAATAAAGTAGACAAAAGGAAAACTATATTTTCTTTCCTGTTAATCTACACTTTGATCCTGACCAACAGGCCGCGAAGGGGTTCAACCCGTAGCTGGAGGGAGAAGTGATGGATTCATATCTTTCCCAAGAGAATTTGCGCGTAATTAATTCAACTGGAAGTCGAATTCCTTCCTAGCATTGCACCACAACGCACATCCTAATAAAGCTTTTACTTTTTTTAAATAATAATGTTAACGTTGTAAAAGGCCGGGAGCCACACCTGGTAGAGGATTAAGTTAAAAGGCAGTTTATACAGTCAGGTTATAACAGTTAATCCTACATGAACAAGTTAAGATTGTAATTATTAGAGAAACACCTCATTGGGAGTCGGTTTCACAGAACAGTAGTTCGCATGAAAAAGCTGTTCGAGTGGAGCTGACTTCTGACCTCTGGAATACGTAAGAAATATTGGTGGTTTGCTACAATATAAGTGGCATGGCGTGGCCTAGACGTGAAGGTCTGAATTGATGGGACCAGGGAATGTAGTCCATCAGAGCACTTTCCGTGGAAGTCGCCGTGGAGCAGCGAGAGTCTTACCACATGACGCCTATGAAGGCGTATGTTGAAGGCTGGAGAATTTTTGTCTTCGAGAAGGACTCGGAGATTCATTTGGACTCCATCAATAAAAGGGAAATAACCTCCGGCCCCTGCGGATCCGAAGGGAAGATATAATAAGAAGGGACACAAAATGCACTCGAGCAGGGTTCGTCTTCGCCCTCTCATTAATCCTCATCCATCCTGTTAATCCACAATGACAGTAGTCGATGTTTAGTAAGCGTCGATCGTCTCCAACACCAAACATTACAATCAAGGTGTTTGAATTGACAGGACCAGGGTTAGGGTTAGGGTTAGGGCTAGGGTTCGGATTAAGACTAGGGAAAGGCGTAGGGCTAAAGTTAAGAAGCTAGGGCTTGGGCTAAGATTAAGCCTAGGGTTAGGGCTAGTGTTGTGTCTTTGGCTGGTGTTAATATTAAGTCTAGGGTTTGGACTAAGGCTAGGGATAAGTGGCTAGGCCTAGAGCTACGATTAAGAGGTAAGAGCTAGAGCTAAGGTAAGGCTAGGGCTAGAACTAATGTTAAGTCTAGAGTTTGGGCTAAGGCAAGGTTTAAGTAGCTAGGCTTATATCTAAGGTTAAGGCGGGGTTTGGGGCTAGGGCTAAGGTTAAGGGGCAACTGCTAGAGTTAAGGTTAAGTCTATGGGTAGGGCTAGGGTTAAGTGGCTAAGGCTAGAAAAAGTGGCTCTAAACCTAGAGCTATGGTTGAATCTAAGGTTAGGGCTAGAGTTAATTGGCTAGGGGTAGAGCTAAGGTTAAGGCTAGGATTACAGCTACGGCTAGGGTTAGAGTTTTCGGTACTTTCCGGTACTTTACGGTAATTGTCGGTAATTTCCGGATTTTGACGTTAATGTTCGGTAATTTTGGGTGCTTTCCGTTACTTTTCGTTAATGTTCGGTAATTTTGGGTGCTTTCCGTTACTTTTCGGTAATTTCCGGCAGTTCCCAGTACAGTTTTCGGTATACTTCGGTAATTTCAGATATATTACGTTACTTTCCGGTATTTTCCGGCACTTTCCGATACGTTTCTGTAGTTTTCGGAACTTTTGGTACTTTTCGGCAGTTTCCGGTACTGTTGGTAGTTTCTGGTAGTTTCCGGTAGTTTCCAGTAATTTTCGGCATCGTCTGGTATTTTACAGTAGTTTCCGGTACTTTCCGGCGGCAATTTTCAGTAGTTACCGGTACTTTCTGGTAGTTTCCGTTAATTGTCGGTAGTTTCTGGTAATTGTCGGTAGCTTCCGATAATTTTCGGTAGTTTCCGGTAGTTTTCGGTATTTCCGGTAGTTTCCGATATTTCTGTAAATTTCTGGTAATTTTCTGTAGTTTCCGGTAATTTTCGGCATTTTCCGGTAATTTCCGGTACTTTCCGGTACTTTCCGGCAATGTTTGGCATTTTTCGGTAGTTTCCGGTAACTTCCGGCAATTTTCGGCAATTTGTTTCTGACAAATCAACCATGTTGAGATTCGAACTTGATTCTCGTGGTTTGAAAGCGATAGATCTAACCCTACAATCATGTATTTATTTACTTTTTACAGTAAGTGGTTCCGGGTATAACCGTAAACTGTATCCGGCAGCAAGGCCTCTGATCGGGAGGTTGTAAGGAGCATGGAACGACCTCTTTATTGCTGTTGCTCCCAGTTTCACCCTAACCTGAAGTGGTATCACCTGTTAGGGTCCCAGCTATGGGACCCTAACAGGTGATACCACTTCCAAAATGGGATCAAAACACTATTAAAGTATAAAAATACTTTTATGGAAATATATACATAAAAACAGACTTTTATAGTAAAATATACATTCATAGATGAAGAAAAGACTTGTGGCAACGGAAATATGGTTCTACAGAAGGATGTTGAGAATAACATGGATCAATCATGCAACTAGCAACGAAGTTTTAGAAAAAATGTTAACAAAGAGGACACTTGTACTTAACATCAGGACGTGAGTCAATATTTCTGGATCCCATAATGAGGAAAGATGGCTTGGAACATTTGATACCCACAGGCAAGTAGGGCAGAGAAAAACGACACATGAACCACCTAGCGTCAAATGGTTGACGAAAGAGGGTTTAGGAGAGAAGAAAAAGTTTTTTTTTATGGCTTATCAACCTTTTGCAGGTTATTTAAAGCCAGAGATTAATTTTAGATTGTATGATTTTTTAGAGATAATAATGGTGTAGTTTTACTAATTAGCCCATAGATGGAGGAGAAGAGATTAATTAATTAATACATTTCCCACGGGTATTATAAGAGAATACAACAAACTTAACGGCAATTGCTATTTGATCCTACGATTAAAAATTGCGTGCCATTATTCATTAGACTGCACATCTTGATATTTCCAAGTTGAAAATTTATTAAGAGCTATAAGGGACAGGATATCGTGAAAGGCCATGATACGGCATATAGAAGAAGAAAAAGAATGAACTTGAATAAATGGATGACCGATCAGGGTTTATTGATTAGAAGCTACAAAGAACAGGAAATTGTGGAGCGCCATGATCGCCAACGAGAGCAAGAAAAAGAAAAGTGTCCAATTGGGGTTTTGTATGATAATTCAGACAAGGCAAGAAAAAATCCGTCGAATAGCATTAGATGCGGGCAGAATGAGCACACCACTTGTAGGTGGAAGTCTGTCTAACCCCAATAATTATTCTTAATAATCCAGCACTCGGTAAGGATATTTACCCTGCTCCCCCACTGGAGCGAGATATGACACAAGGCCTTTTTAAAGGTGGGAACCCGACCGCGTACGGACGGGCAGAGGAACAAAAATTCCCCAGTTCCTTCAACCGCCAGTTGAGCTGCACCCGGTGTTGAGTACCAGGTCCACCCCTCTGCTGCAATGGGGTGGCGCGGCCGCGGGACACTGTCCCCCAGGACCGGGCATCTGTTCAGTGTAATTTTTTTCTCAGTTGCCACAACTTCGAGGACAGAGACGCAACCAGCACTCGGTAAGAATTATTGTTAATGTACCCTTTTATTTAGCAACAGTGAGGATTTACACACAGAAAATCACATCGTCCTTTCATCAAACACGAGTTCCCTCCCTTGACAAGTTTTCACATGACTGTGGTTTAATTTCAAATTTTTAATTTCCCGCTTGTTGTCTCCGTAACATTATTTGGTTATTAATTATTTCTATGCGTGAAAAATAAAAGCTACAGTGAGTTCGAGGATGTGCGTTGTGGCGCAGTGGATATCGGCTCGGAACGAGAAATCGGGGAGCCGAGTTCGAATTCCAGTTGAATTCATTGCATTCACTTACGTGCAAATAGCCTTGAAAAAGGTATTAATCCGTCTCCTACTTCCAGTTATGGGTTAAATAACAGGACAGATTGGGTTCTATAGCCCTGGCTGGCAACCAGTCTACCGCAGAAAGCAATGGCAATCTACTGCGGGATAATCTTCTGCCCAGTCAGTCATGTCTCTTTCGAGACATGATCGCCCAAGCGTGTTTCACGTATGGCACTTAACTGACTGACTGAGTTCGATTATTGCTAATACCTTGTGCATTGTGAGAGAGTTCTTCTTCTTTTTAATGCCGTGTCCCTCCAGGACGTAGACGATCGTGTCTGCACGGATTATTGCGTGGCAATAATTAATGTTTTCACCGGAAAATGTGTTGCGTAATATTACATTATCCACAGTAAACTCTGGTAACAATTTGGTTGCCCGTTGACGAAAAAAAAAAAATTTACCAAAATTTCGAACGTGTTAGAAAGGATTAAAGATTAAAAAAAATAATTTCAAAATATTTTGACCTTTCCTCTTGATAAGAATATAAACATTTTGACAAAAAAACTTAGATAAACGACATATCAAAGCAGACTGATACCATCAGACCATAAAAATCCCAACTATCAATCACACACACACACACACACACACACACACACACACACACACACACACACACACACACAGCAGCAGCAGCAGCAGCCAGGAAGGACCATTTGCTGAAACGCACGGACTCAAACACAAGTCCTCTATTCTGAAGATGAGATTTTGATCTCGAAATATTAATGTTTAATAAATAGGTAATACCCAAACACTTCTTTACCTTCCTTTATTTTACTAAACGCATTGTGACAGCGTTCAAAACCTAACCATATTCCTAATATACACAATGCTTTAAGCAAATTACAAAAATTTACTATATATTAGAATGTTTGATCAAACAATTCAGACACAGTGTTTTTATTTTTATTTGTGTATTTATTCGTAGTCATGAATAATTTATTGGTAAAATTAGGAAGAAAGGCGCTATTTACATTTTTTTTTTACAGGCTTTCAATCTTGCCCAAGATCCTTTTCAGGGGTTGATTGTTAAAATGTAACGATAAGGAAATTTAAAATAATGAAATTAAATTTAAAAATAAAAAAAAGCCACCGTATTAAATGATTGTAGGGGGATGTGAGGTTATCATATTTTAAAAGAATTGTGGTTGTAGACCAATGAATATTGGGGCAAAGTGTAGCGATGTTTCCTTGACAGGAAGTGTCATGTGTTTAAATAAGAATGGAATAAAACTGTAGCTAATGTATTATTTTTTTAGAAGCGACGAGAATTAAACATAAAAAACAATTAAAAATATTTGTTTTAAAGGGTTTTATTAATATAAAAATATAATTTGAAATAGACGTAAGGCCATAAAGATCAATTTTAAAAGCAGAATTACCAAATTTTAGTGAAGACTAGTAGTAAAAATAAGCGTACAATGTAAAAGTTAATTATATATTCCTTAAAGCTAAAATTTATTAACTAAAATGTATAAGATTATTGATTGCAGTAAACAGATTGAAATAATTTTAGATATATTTAAGAGTATGAATTATATTATGACGACAGTAAATGGTAATTTCATTACTTGGCTTAATAAGTTAGTTTCTGGGAATTGAATTATATGGAATTTTTCTTGTAAGCAAAGAAAACATTTCATGTAACGATATACATGTTCTAGCGTTTGTTAATATCTTCCATTTTACTGTAGGAGTTTTATTTGCATCTTTCAATAGCCAACAGTATTTGAAGAGAGAAGTTGAGTTACTTTATTATTTAAGGATAGTTTATGCTGCTAAAGTCTAGCCTTAAAAGTGTTCTTAGTACTCCCAATATAATGTTTGATGAGATTTTAATTTTCTGTACATATTCCTAAAAAAACTTTTTTTTTTGTTTTTATTAAGTGCCTTTTTTCAGTGAATTATTAGGAATACTTACTTAAATGTAATGAAATCTGAAAAAAATGTCATCACTTTATTCGTAATGCTGCAACTCAATAATCTGGTTACGGGCAGCCATGTTGCTTCCTGAAATTTTCCATTTGTTGCAAGTCATCACAGCACCTCAAAAACTATCGGGTTTTGGAAGTTTTCGGATTTGGGAATCCAAAACGCAGGAAGTTTGCATTCTCCAATCACCACGTGTCATGATAACGAGCAGAATTAAGAAAACTATAAATAATATCAAAATAATCAATAATAATAATAATAATAGATAAATCTAATGGTAAAAATTGAAGCCATCTACATCAGGAAAAACAAACCTTACCTAAATAGAAATAATTATAATCTCTGAAACCAATATTCTCCGATGAATGTATATATATATAACTTATATATATATATATATATATATAACTATATATATATATATATATATATAATATATATATATATATATATATATATATATATATTAAACTCATATATATATTTATATATTAAACTATATATATATATATATATATATATATATATATATAAGTTTAATATATATATATATGTATTAAACTCATTTATATATATATATATATATATATATATATATATATATATATATGTATTAAACTCATGCCTGACTCTTCAGAAATGAATTGAGTTCTCTCGGTAACTGGCGTCTGTATACACTGCTTATATACAAGACGTTAAAATTTCCCGTCTCCGTTGCCATGCGCCGATGGCTTAGGAGTAGAGTCTCCGACTGACACCAGATCGGTCGAGTTTCGATCCCGGCCAGAAGCAAGTGGATATGTCTAGCCACACTGAGGAGCTGTGATACAGCGAAACGAGCTTGTATGTGGGTGACTAATATATTAAACTTATATATATAATAAACTCATATATATATTAAATTGAAATCTTCGAATATTTCAAAAATATCTATATGAAACTTATATATATATATATATATAATTTGCCGCGTGTTTGCTCTTTACCAGTAACTTATTATTTTATTTTGTTGTCAGGAAGGAAACTTAGCGATTATTATGTTATTCCCAAACAAAAATGAATTATTGAATGAAGGAAGAGATTCTGACTAAATATAATCATACTAAAAAATATCTATTTGGTTCATACAAGCATGGATAGAAACGTTAGAATTTCTTATAATTTTAAAAATTGCGCGTTCAAAAATTCCTCGTTACGTGAGCATTAAAAAAAAAACGCCGTTGCGTGAGTGTTCTTAAAAATGCCGGTAAACAGTAAAATCAGTTATTGCAAATCGCCTAAAGACACCACTTGCCTTTTATATATATATATATATATATATATATATATATATATATTATCGATTTTATGCACTATTGTAAGAACTGCAACCTTGAAACTTCTGAATCCTAGGTCGCATAATAACTCGTTTACAAATGAAGAATATTCAAAAGTTCTACAATATTTATTACACTTATTGAACACTTTATAATACAAATGTGCACTGGTCAAATTTTATTATGACCAAAAACTAAGTAATTAAACTATATGTATATAATTTTATGCTTATTTCTTTTTTCTTTAATTCGGACCTAGGCTGCCTATCGGCTCACGCTTCTTCATGGACTAATCTTTGGCAAAATCTGATTAAATAAGCCTTTATATAAGCGGGAGAATTCTCAAAGATGAGAATTCTAAAAATTTTACGATTGATGTAAGGTTAAGAAAATAAATGAATTTACGATTTAAATAAATACGTAAATTGAAGAAGGTAAATGAATAAACCAACCAGAACATAAAAGGAGAAAAATAATCGCTCATATATATCCAAACAAATTCAAAGACCGCACAAAATTGTACTATTGTTTGCACAGAGATGGTTGAAGCAATTTAAGGCAAATGGCCTCCAGAACTAACAAATGGTGTTTCGACTTGCCTGCATGCAGAATAGAAAATGAGTCCGTCGTAAAATGTGACAAGCAGATCTCATTTGTCCGATTGCTGAATTGTTGATAGCGACACACGAGTGTGTTTACTTAAATGCAGTTTGATATGTTTTGGAACGTGTTGCCCTATTCTTGTTTCCAATCTAAGACTCGTTCGGCTTATATACTCAACTTCACACTGATATCTTATGATATGTCTTTAGAAAATGAGAGAAAATTTAATTTGAAAGAGTACTAAAAGCAATACGTAACTCCATATATATATATATATATATATATATATATATATATATATATATATATATATATAAACTTATTTATAAATGGAACTTTGTCTGTGTGTGTATGTGTCCGTCACCTATAGACTCCGAAAGAACTGAACAGATTTTCTTGAAAATTTACACTATACTATACTATAAGCGTCTGCAAGTGTTCTTAGCTAGGTTTTGTGTCGAGGTACCCCCGATAAATATCAAAAATCGATAATCGAAAAAATCGGGTTATAGAAGGAGTGGTCCGATTTTAATCAAATTTGATACGCTCATAAACAAAGACATAAGAAACGATATTCAGAAGTTTCAAGGTTGCAGTTTTTACAATAGCGCAGAAAATTGATAATATGTATATAAAAGGCAAGATGTTTGTGTGTGTCTGTTTATTCGCCTGTATGTCTGTATTTTTTCAGCCCTTTTATTTTAGTTTTTGCTTCGGGTTTGGTTCTAGGTAGGTATAATTGTAGTTCTTAGTCTCAGCCATTTACTCAGAGGACTTATTTAGCGTTCAAAATTCAGTTTACAACGAAAAAAACTTATTTTATTTGGATTCTCTCGTAGTCATGAATAAAAACAAAATACTATCGATACCAGGAAATCAAAATTTGACTTACATCCATTCATTTTCCTTTCAGTCTACGGTTTCGCTTTAACTAGAAACAACTATTGCATTTTAGTCTTTCGTGCCAACGTCCAAAGAGTCTGAGCTTCAGGACCATGGATTAGTTTTAAAGCTTTCATTACACCCGAGCAACGCCGGGCTATACTGCTAGTATATATATAGAATAAAAAGTGTGAGAAGCTGGCGTTTTCTTTAAAGTGCATATTTATTGTTGTTATTATTATACATGTTATGATACATTAAGTGTCCATAATGCTATTTGTGACGCTACACGTGTTTCGAGTATAAGATTGACTCTCTTCAGGCGAATAAGTTTGCGGCTTTACGTATCGAAATAAGAAAATAAATAAAATCAGTAAAATAAAATAAAATAAAATAAGATAAAATAATTCAAATGTTGGCATATTGAATTGTGTGTGGTTTCTTACATCAGCACGTGCATAAATGGATTTACAGATAAATAAACAGATGCAGGAATCAAGTGCTTACCCCAGTTTGAAATGATTTGGGTCTGAGGTTACCTGTTTTGTACGTTAAAATTATCTTCTAGTCGCCTTTGCTTATCTATAATCCTTTTTATCGGTCAATTGGTTGTTTTTATTGCTTTGGCGGTTTTTTGAGTTTGGTGTGTGTGTGTGTCTGTGTCTGTGTGTCTGTGTGTGTGTGTGAGAGTGCTTTTTCATTTCGTGTTTATGTTTTAGAATTGTTTTTATGGGTCATCTGGTTCTATTTTATTGTTTGGGGTTATCTTTTGAATTTGGTGTATGTGTATGTGTATGTATGTGTGTGTGTATGTGCATGTATGTATGTATGTATGTGTGTATTTTTCATGTCGTTTTGTTGAGCGAAGCGTTGTATTTTTTTAATGAATCTTTCTTCCTGTATTATTAATATTTCGTAATCTGTATTTTGATAAATAGGTATAACTTTGAATTTGCCATAACTACATTCATGCTAATGTTGGGAAAGATATAATTTCTTGTTATATGATAATCGTATACTGCTTTTATGAAGGGATATTCTATTGTTCAAGCATTGTGTCGCTCCCACGTATATCTTTGCGCATTTGTCGCATTTTAGAGCGGAAACTGCATTTTTCAAGTTGCAGTTCAAATCTGATTTTATTTCGAATGTAGTTGCATTTTCGAACTGAAAGTGTTTTCCTTCTATTATTTTGCTGCATTTTGTGACCCCCTGTGTTGTGTGTTGTTCGAATTTCGATGAGGTCTTTTAAATTTGGGGGCTGGCGTTTGCTGTTAATTATTTTGGTTGTTTTTAAGATTTCTTTTATTTTTTCATTATTGTTGAATAATTCCATGTGGGTTTTGATCTTTGTGAATAATTCTGGATTGTTTTTGTTGTGTGTGGAAACGTATACGAGAATGTTTCCTTCGTTTTCATGTTTTTCTTTTTGATGTTTTTGGATTCCAGAGGGATTCTAATGGTATTTTTTCTGCTAGTGGGAAACCCTTGTCTGTTAGTGAGGTGGGGTATCCTCTTATTTGTAATGTTTTTCGTAGTTGTTCTAGGCGTATTTTACGGAGGGTTTTGTCAGTTACTATTGTGCAAATTCGTTGTGCTAGGGAATAGGGGGTGGATTTTAAACAGCATTTTGGATGGTGACTCTTGAAGTGGAGGTGTTGTTGGGTGTCTGTGTGTTTCTGGTAAATGTCTGTGATGATGTGATTGTTTTCGTTTTTTATGAGTATGTCTAGGAACGGTAATTCTTTATAACTATATTCTAGCGTGATTTTGGGGTGCAGGTGTTGTAGTATATTGTGTAGTTTATACAATATATTTGTGTAGTTGTATGTGTACACGCTAAAAGTCTGCCTCCTTCTACCTTAGCTTAGAGGTAGAATCGCTGACTGACGCCAATTCGGTCGGGTTCCAATCCTGGGTAAAAGCAATCGGATGTTTAACCATATAGATACAGCGAAACAGATCTGTATATATATATATATATATATATATATATATATATATATATATATATATATCTGTAAATTCAGATACAATTTAGAGGGGAAATAGCCATTTTCAACATGTCAGTTTAAGACATGCATTGTCAAACCCATTTAAACAAAGAATGAGGAAAAATTCTAATGTTCAGAGACTTGGTCTAGTAAAGGAAGGAGTTGGGGAATATTGACTTTTATAGGGTTAAGCTAGCGGAATCTTAGTAGTAATTTCTTCTATGGTGGTGAGAGGTATGTGGTTTGATAATTGGGTTAGTAGTGGTAGGTAGGGGGGAGGTTAACTGCTTGGCCAAATTAAAAAGAATCTTATTGTGACTAAACCGAAGAATAAGATAATTATTGTAATTTAAATTTATTTCTATGACGACACATACTAATGATCGCTCTACGTTTATTTAGAAATACATTCTGATATTGAAATGATATATATATAACAACAAAAACCTCGCCACAATATAACCATATCCATCGCCAAAGTATTTTAAGAGTAGCGGTAGTGAGTCTTTAAGTTATGGGGGTTCACGTGTCAGACTGCTACAGGAAATCTGTTTCAGATCATTTTCACAGTGAAGGATATATGTTTTTCTAACCTCTCTCGCCCCAATGTCTTCCTGGCGAAGGGCCGGCATATAATACAGAGGATACAATAATAAGCAAAGATTTTTTGGTTGGTTGTTTTGTTTTTATGGCATATCAACACCTCAACGGGTCATTTATTGCCAACTAAATTTTTATTTATTGCTGGTAATACCTTTTTCTTTTCAAGAATTTATTGTTGTTTTTATATAAGTTTTGTGTCTAGTAATACTTTTTTCTTTACGAGTATCAAGATTCATTGGGATTTGTTTTTTTTTTAAGGGCAGGGTCCCCATGTCCTACCCTTGTTACTTGACCCATAACTGGAGGGAAGGATTAATACCTTTCTCAAGGGTACCAGTTCTTAAGTGAATGCAAGGTATTCAACTGGAATTTGAACTCGGCTCACCGATTTCTCTTTCCGAGCCAATATCCACTGCACCACAACGCATATCCGTCACTATACACTTACAGCACCTGGTATTCCCAAGCGCTTACCCATTTAAGTACTGACCAGGCTCAATGTTGCTTAACTTTGGTGATCAAGCGAGACCCCGGTGTATTAAACGTGATAGGCCGTAAGCCAATAAGCAAAGACGAAACAAATATAAATAAAAAACATTAATGAATACTTTTATTAAATCTTTCTTGAGTCAATTAGTAATAATATTTTTTCTCTGTGTTATTTTCACTGTTGGGCAGGTTTTTCTGTTTATTTACCAATTCCTCGTAGAAAGGTTGAGGGTTTTTATTTTTACATCGTTTCTGTCGTTGAGCACCCAGCGGCGCCTGCCATTGAGATTCAAAATCCTCCTGTCCGTTCTCATGTACATGTGTCTTGTCGGATTCGTTCTCGTTGTCCTCTTCGTCGGCCATATTGTCTAACGCCTGCCGGTCATATTTCTGTCCTTTACCGTTTTGCTGTTCGTATCTAGCGCTTATCTCCTCGTTGTGTTTATCAGAACTGTTTTCGTTTACGAAAACCACATCGTCAATTTCGTCTTCCTGCTCCGGACTTGGGTTTCTTTTATCGTCAACGTTGTTCTCCATGGCGTCGTTATTGTTGTTGGTGGTGGCGGTGGTGCAGGCCAAACCGTCACACTTGTGCGATTTGGGGCTCGTCGGACAAAACGGGCAACAGCTTTGGTTGCATTCTGTGCTCATTTGCAAAAAGGCTTTCATTTCCTCGCGATACTTGGCGTCCATTGTCATTCGCCGCGTTGATTGGCGGGGAACGAATGGAGAGGCACACTTTGCCGTCCCCGATGTCGAATCCATTCGTCTGTAACTTCTTTTCTTCAGTTGCTGTAGGGCTTCGGCGCTTGTATAGAACCAACGCAATGCACGCATGTTCGGCGGAATCATATTGTCAATGGTGTTTTCAATTACTTCCTGCGATTGCTGCAAAATGAATAAAAATAAAATCAATAATGAATAAAATAAAACAATTATTATTATTATTATTATTATTATTATTATTATTGTGTCATTTTTCATTATAATCCGATTTCTGCTATGGTCGCACTACCTACCAAGTCTGCAGGAAGACCTAAGGCAGGTCATTGTGTGTTGTCATGGCTCCATTTCATGTTTTTTTTTATACCTCCCTAACATCCTTAGCGTTACATTGACAAAGTACAGAAGATTCGGAAAGAGTTGAATGAGTCTAACGGTGATTACGATGGTGTGTGGAGTGATCACTTGTGATCGTGACGTTATTCCTCTATTCATCTTCCCACAGGACTCGGTGGCCTACATTAAGTTCCTTAAAGAGGTAGTTAGAGTTTTGTTTAACGGTATAACAACCTCTGCGGGTTATTTAATGTTAAAAAGGTGAGATTTTAAGGTTTGTTTTTAATGTTTGGTTATAGTGAGAAGGTTGATTTAGATTTTAATGAAATTTGCTTTTAATTCTTTTTTATTTTAGAAACTGAAAATGTCTTCTAGTTTTGTATTCAAAAATGTTTTGCTGAGAATAATTTTTTTCCTTCAAAAATGTATACTTTTCTAAGTTTATTTTTATGTATCTATTTCTATAAAAGTCTATTTTTATACTTTCATAGTGTTTTGACCTCAGTTTGGGGGGGTAACTATTTGCCCATAGATGGGACTCTAACAGCTGCTACCACTCCGGGTCATTGTGAACCTGGAAACAACAGCAATTAAGAGGTGGTTCCATGCTTCTCACAACCTCCCAATCAGAGGCCTTGCTGCTCTATATGTATTTATGTACATATGTATTTATATATATATATATTTAGAGCTCTCTTAGAGAATTATCCTACTGTACTGTACTGTATGTACAGGATACTCCTTTGGCTACTCCTTTGGATTCTTCTATATCTACACCGCATGCTGATCAGAAATAGGGGTTGTTTTACAACGAGAGAAATTGGTATAGAAGAAAAAAAGTGCTAGAAGCCGTGAACGTTTTGTTTAAAGTGTAGATTTATTATTATTATGTCATTTTTCATCATATTTCGATTTCTGCTTTGGTCTCACTACCAACCAAGTCTGCGGGGAGACATAAGGCAGGTCGTGGCGTGTTGTTATGACTCCATTTCATGTTTTTCTATCTTCCCTATCATCCTCAGCATTACATAGATAAAGTTTTCCTTAGTGTGTGGGCTGTACTTAATAAGACAATTTTTTGGATATCTCTTAAGCTGGGGTTTCCAGGGATTCTTTCAATGTGTTGTTTTGTTCCATTTTTTATCATTCCAAGTGCACCTACTATCACTGGCACAACTCTTGTTTTCAATTTCCACATTTTTTCTATTTCAATTTCCAGGTCTTTATATTTTGACAGTTTTTCAAATTCCTTGATTGCTATGTTTTATTATTATTATTAACATTGCTTGCTTTTTGTATGGTATCTTAATATATCATACAAAAAGCAAATAATGTTAATAATAATAATAATAATAATAATGCCATTTGTGTCGCTATACGTGTTTATTCAGGCGAATAAACTTGTGACTTTACATATCGAGATTCGTTTGTCTTTCTGACAGCATAAAATATCGTGTAAGAGAAATATTTTTTTTTTAATCATATCACACCGGGCAAGGCGGTAAGGCCACTGGTGTGCAGAGGGCTACTTAAGAGTGAAAAGATTGGAAAAGAGAAAGCCGGAAACCACATCCTAAACAGGTAACAAGGGATGAGCCTCTACACCTGTTCAATAGACTTGGGTGGAGTGTGAACCGGGCGATAGTTCAGTCTATCTACTCCAATTGAAAAAAAAAATAAAGAAAAGTGAAAAGATTGGAAAAGAGAAAGCTGGAAACCACATCTTAAACAGGGAACAAGGGATGAGCCTCTACACCTGTTCAATAGACGTGGGTGGAGTGTGAACCGGGCGATAGTTCAGTCTATCTACTCCAATTGAAAAAAAAAAGTAAAAGTGAAAAGATTGGAAAAGAGAAAGCCGGAAACCACATCCTAAACAGGGAACAAGGGATGAGCCTCTACACCTGTTCAATAGACGTGGGTGGAGTGTGAACCGGGCGATAGTTCAGTCTATCTACTCCAATTGGAAAAAAAATAGGGAAAAGTGCAAAGATTGGAAAAGAGAAAGCCGGAAACCACATCCTAAACAGGGAACAAAGGATGAGCCTCTACACCTGTTCAATAGACGTGGGTGGAGTGTGAACTGGGCGATAGTTCAGTCTATCTACTCCAATTGAAAAAAAAAAGGAAAAGTGAAAAGATTGGAAAAGAGAAAGCCGGAAACCACATCCTAAACAAGGAACAAGGGATGAGCCTCTACACCTGTTCAATAGACGTGGGTGGAGTGTGAACCGGGCGATAGTTCAGTCTATCTACTCCAATTGAAAAAAAAAAATAGGGAAAAGTGCAAAGATTGGAAAAGAGAAAGCCGGAAACCACGACCGAAGTCGAAGGAGAGTGTCGATTTTTTTACCCTTATTTCGTTTATGGTAAAATCGAATGGTCGTAATAAACTCTTCCTCTAATCCCTACATCAAACGTTTATTTTGACACAGAGTATTTTCACGGATTATAACGACAGACAATTTCCTAATATTTACCTTTAATTCTCTTTCGGCATCTTGAACAAAATGGTAGGCTTCATGGAGAATGTCCTGAAAACATAAGGAAAGACATTGTTGTAAATAAATAATGATTTTAACTAAATAATTCTAAGAAATATATAGGTCCCTCCGAAAAAGCGTTACTCTAAAGAAAAGTGATACCTTTAAAAGGCATTTTAAAAATGAAAATTTTATCTTGAAGCTTTTATTTTATTTCAATTTCAAGATTAAAATTTGTTCCGAAGGAACATGACATCACGTAGATGATTTTCCCGTAGTAGGTTGCCGATCTTAACACCTTTCATTATTGATGAACAGGGTCATTGAAAAGTACCTCTCTATTTTAAAATACTTACAATCTATTTATTAACTATATTTTTGACAAGAAAGGAATATGAGAGAAAAGCGTTTAATATGAGGTTTTGCTTCAAATATGCCATGGGCACCAGGTTTCACCCCAGCTTCTCTAGCTGCACAGGAATCACGTCAAGTGATTTCACCAGGAACTCTTGTTTTTTTTTTGTTTTTTTTTTAATCATATCACCCCAAGCAAGGCGGTAACGCCACTGATGTGCAGGGGGCTACATAAGAGTGAGAAGATTAGAAAAGAGAAAACCGGAAACCACATCCTAAACAGGAAACAAGGGATGAGCCTCTTCACCTGTTCAATTGATGTGGGTGGAGTGTGAACCGGGCGATAGTTTAGTCTATCTGCTCCAATTGAAAAAAACAAAGTGAGAAGATTAGAAAAGAGAAAAACCGGAAACCGCATCCTAAACAGGAAACAAGGGATGAGCCTCTTCACCTGTTCTATAGATGTGGTGGTATGGAAGACAGGACTTCTTGCATTCGCTCTTGAAGTTTTTCCTAAGTCTTAGTTTGGTAAGTCTTACTTTTCTCTTTTAATCAAAGAAAAATGTCACTTGGTGATAAGTTAGGACTCTTGGCTGGCCACTCGCACATAAAACTTTTTAATCACCCTGTAGAAGATCAGTTTGCTTGAAGCACTTCTTCTGTTGCTACATGATCACGTGATACGTTATATTGTGGCGAGGTTTTTGTTGTTATATATATAATTTCAATATCGGAATGTATTTCTGAATAAACGTAGAGAGATCATTAGTATGTGTCGTCATAGAAATAAATTTAAATTACAATAATTATCTTATTCTTCTATTAAGCCACAATAAGTTTTTTTTTTAAAATTTGGCCAAGCAGTTACCTTTACCCCACTTTCCTACCACTACTAACCCAATGGTCAAGCCACGCTTGGGCGATCATGTCTCTTTCGATCCATGACTTACTAGGCAGTAGCTTCCCGCAGTAGTTACCGCTTCTTTCTGCGGTAGACTGGTTACCAACCAAGACTATAAAACCAAGTAATTTTTTTCTATTTAACCCATAGCTGGGAGGAAGCGCTGGATTAATATCTTTCCCAACGGTTTTTGCGCATAAGTGAGTGAGTGAATGAATTCGACTGAAAATCGATCTTGGATCTCCGACTTCTCATTCCATTAAACCATAAAGAAAGCTAAAATGGCGCACAAAGTTATCAAGTCATGTGTACAGACAAGATTGGTTTTTTATGGCTTATCAACCTTTTGCAGTTTATTTTAAGCCCAAAAAATATTTTTAGTTTGTAAATTGTTTTAAATATAATAATGATCTGCTGATATGTCCAACTAATTAATCGTTAGCTAGGACAAGAGGTGTATTTATACGAGCTCAATGAAGAAGCCTCTATCTTAAGTGGTTCTTGAGCCTTGTAAATATTTATTTCGAAAAATGAAAGAACACAGAAAGTAGTAAACTGAAAGTTAACTGACCAACAAGGAGCAATCCAATTTCGGGTGGGCCTGTCGCGGGTTGGTGTTTACGAATTTGCCATTTTTAAATTTGAGGTCGTGTAAGCTGAAGAACGTACTACCATAATGTTTCTCGAATTTCTTGAGGGTGTACGAACCGGTCATTGGATCGCAAACATACTGCAAAATAGAGAGAGAAACCTGTTAACACATGCGCGAGTGACAAGATGAAAAACATCGAAACTCTTTCTCTATTCAAGATACAGAGGGAGATTTTAATAGCAATTATAGAACAATTAACACATAGCTTAATGGTTAACAATTGGGGAATCGAAGAGCCGAGTTCAAATTGCAGTCAAACATTCTCCTTCTAACTATTGGTAAAATAGCAAGACAGGTTACAACCAGGAAGGAAATTGAATTCTAATCACCCGGAAAAAATCCCAACGAATATAAGTCATATATATATATATATATATATATATATATATATGACTATTTTACGCTCTCACACCCTGATTGAGCACACTGGAAGAATGGTAGAATTTGAAAAACAATAGCTACTCTCGCATGCACGCATCGCTCATTCACTAATGAATTAGAGCACTCTGGCTATTATGCGTGTATAATGACAATATACATGCTAAAAGTCTGCCTTCTTCTACCGAACGCCCATAGCCCAGAGGTAGAATCGCCCACTGACGCCAATTCGGTCGGGTTTCAATCCTGGGTTAAAAGCAATCGGAGTCTAACCGTACTGATTAGCTGTGATACAGCGAAACAGATCTGTCTGCAGATCTCTCTCTCTCTCTCTCTATATATATATAGATAGATATATAGATATATATATATATAACTTATATTCGTTGAGATTTTTTCCGGGTGGTTAGATAATATATAAGGGTCTGTTGAAATGGTTATTCTCCAAATGTCATATATATATAGTGTGTCCATAAAGTCCGTGTGCAATTAAAAAAAAAATATAACTTTATTTGTATTTGTGATAAAAATAATCTGTAAAAAATGTTATAAAGTTTAATGTTCCAAGATTTACGAATGGTTATTGAATGATTCTTTACCATAAAATTTGCAACAACTATTAGATAAGTAAAAAAATATGAACTGCAAAATCGTCTTACTCTTTTGATAAAAATAAAAATGAAACAAAATAAGACGGTGTTGTCGAATCTTTAGTATAGTAAGGAGGGGGGGGTACTGACCAAAGGAAGTAACTTCCATCCGTGCTCGGCTACCATCACGAGGGCTTTGAGGATGTAATCGATTGTGAGATCGTCATAGAAGAATGGTAAATTGATACGCGTGAAGCCGGGTCTGGAAATACGAAGACACGTAAAATATAAAAAATGTGAAATATGAAAATATGGAAATGCGTCTAGGGAGTTAAAAAAAATTGAACACTAATATGGAGGGTGAGTTAAAGGGGTGCATATATAAGATAAATAACTTATAATATCACTACAAAAATAGCCATTTTGTTTCGACACTATCTGTGTCTTATGTTTTATTCCATCCATACCTATTCTATGATAGGTATATATATATATATATATATATATATAACTCTAAAACATATACATATATATATATATATATATATATATATAATATAAAACTCTAAAACATATACATTATATATATATATATATATATATATATATATATATACCCTATACTTGGTTTTATATATATATATATATATATATATATAACTCTAAAACATATACATAAAATGTGTGTGTGTGTGTGTGTGTGTGTGTGAGTGTGTGTGCGCGTGTACTATTTCCATTGTTCGGGCTTTTGTCATCGTACAGGATATATATATATATATATATATATATATATTTTTAGAGTGCGTTTATTATTTTTGGTAACTATTGCCGTTGCCAAGCGGAGTTTTATGTCAACACAAAATAAAATCGTCGGTGATGGTGGATTTTATAATATTTCAGTTTAAACAACCTCTCTGGAGATGGCTCATGTGAGCCGAAAGCTTAGAAGAAAACCAATAAATAATTATCCAAATGTTGGAGAATTTTTGTTTTTATTTTCAACTGAAATTAAAGCCAAAATACGACGTTTAGAACAGCTCATGATTATGCATAATAGACATTCATTGTCTCTTATATTTAACAGCATATATATATATATATATATATATATATATATATATATATATATATATCACTCTAATTGATTAGATGTTGAAACTATTTACACTATTTACATTTTTGAAACTATTGTCCTGATCTCTGTTACCACATTCACGTCATTTTGGTTGTTTTACGCCCTGGTTTTCTTCGTGGATGCGACAGTAAATACGATGACAAAAGCCCGAACAATGGAAATAGCACACACACACACACACACACACACACACACACACACACATATATATATATATATATATATGGATTCTATACCAAGTGTACTATGACATATATATATATATATATATATATATATCATAGTACACTTGGGATAGAATCCAGGTAAATTCCGATAGAGAACTAATGCTAAATTCATTTATTTAATTTAACAGAGTAATATAATTTATAAAAGATTTTAGATTATTACAATGGGTAATACATATTTCACCGCGTCCTGATATTATTATCGCGGCTTGTCAGACCCAAACGAGCCATATTTTACCTCGTCCTAATGTTATTATCGCGGCTCGTTTGCGTCTGACGAGCCGCGATAGTAATATCAGGACGAGGTGAAATATGTATTACCCATTGTAATACTCTAAAATCCTTTGTGTGTGTGTGTTTACAGAGAAATACGAATGAAAGAAAAAAAGAAGGCAAGAAGAAAAAAGGAGGCAAGAAGTATGCGCGTATATGTGTCTGCATGTGTGTACAGAGTCATGAAAGAAGAATGAAAAAATGGAAGAAAAAATGAACAAGAATTAAAAAAGGCAACAGAGAGAAGAAATGAAAGGAAGAAAGAAACAAAGAAAGACAGAAAGACTGAATGAAAGAAGAAGTGCAAGCAAAGAAGAAAGAAAACACGAAAGAAAGAAGGAAAGAGTGTACGCAAAGGAGACAAGAATAAAAAAATTAAACAAGAAAGAAAAAAAAAACAGAAAGAAAAAAGAAGGAAGACACGAAAGTAAGAAAGAAAGAAATAATCAAAGTAAAGACAAAAAAGGAAAGAGAAAGAAACCAAAAGACTAAAAGCCTTACTTCATCACTTCCATTGCTCTCCAAGACTGACACCTGAAAAAAAAAAAAAAAAAAAAATGGGAAAAAATATTAGGAAAAGTCAACGTTGATTTAGATAAAGTTATTGTTTTTAATTTACTATTTGGCAGCCCGCCTTCAGACAATTTCTCACCGACGTAATGTGGCTTCCCTTTGTCTTTTCTACAAGTATTTTCATGGCAACTGCTCTGACAAGCTCCCCCCGCCCCTGGTTCCTTAATCACATATATTTACTCGTGCTACTAAACTGGCATCAAGTTCCCACACTTTTACTGTCAAAATAGTTAAACATGACCGTCTCTTCTACTCTAACAGTTTCTTTTTCTCGCACTTCCCGTGTGTGAAACTTACTTTCATTTGCTTGATTTCCTGATAGCAAACATCTCGAAAAGTTTAAATGCCCCGTCAATTGCCATCTTTTATTTATTTGATTCCCATCCGTCTCTTATCTTCTTACTTTTTTTTTATTCTCTTATAACCCCCCCTGCGTACCAGTGACATTTTGCCTTATTTGGGGTGAAATGATTATAAAAAATATTTGTGCAAATTCACCCACTTTATTTCTGTTAGGGTACAGTTGGCTCTAACGAAAATATTTAAGCTAAGTTATCCCCCTTTGATCGGTGAGGTGAAAAATAAGGCTTTTGTGACATATCCTGTTTGGAAACAGGGCATTCTGGGTACACAGAGTTTCAACCATGACACCAAAGAGAGGCCCATATTTTACTATTACGCATTCAACGGCTTCAGTTAACATTCAACTTGTAATTAAATTAATAAACCTTTATTGAGAGTTATCCTCTTGTTTCATTCTTTTATTTTTTAATCCACAAAACCACATTTTCAACCCCTGGAAATATAACAATTTCCCAAGTCACTAACTGTCAAACAATCTGCACAGCTAAATGAACATGGAAGCTACTCACTCGTTTTTGTTGTTTAAGAAAGAAACGAAGCAACTGGCCAATTTTTCAGAGATTCCAAGAAGGTCCTGTAAAAAAAAAAAAAAAAAACGATAAGAAAAAGGATTTAAAATCTTATCTATATCGTTAAAACAAATAGGCGGCAGTTAATAAGAGGAAACCCGCACATCCCAAGACATTTTATTACCACATAAATGTCATTCTAACTAGACGAAAGGGACAATCAGCTTGATAGAGAGGTTCTAATCTGAAATTAACACTGGTGCGTTTGATATATATAGATCGTTAGTTTATGAGTAGATAGTTTCGCCTATTGTCTGGTTCACGTTCTTCTGTCCCTGGAACTGCCCATTTTCCAGCCATGCATAGTTTATAACATAACTTCCTTCTCCGGTGTCTGCGAAAACAGTAACCGACTGTAAAAATGGGTTCAGCTAATTGGCGGTTAAGAAACACATGACTATGATACCAGTCATTCACATTTTTTGCTGTAAAGTGTATCCAGCGACCTTGCACTGGTGTAATAAACAAGTGTTTGGCCCCACAAAATTTTCAAAGTGGGTGCATGCTTAGTGAAAGCTCGACTGTTAATTCTTTGTTTCCTGTTTAGGATTGGGTTTCAAGTCCCTTTTTAAAAGTCTACTTCAAATGTACATTTTTAATGCTTCTACTTCAACCCTGACATTTTATTAACTAATATTTTTTCTCAATAGGAGTAGATAGGTTCGCCTATAATCCGGCTCACGCTCCTCCCTGGTTTTTTGAACAGGAGTAGATGTTTGACCCTTGTTTCCTGTTTAGGATTGGATTTCAGATTCCTTCTAAAGTATTTTTCATTCTATTCCACTTTCATTAGCCCCCCCTCCACTTGCATTTCAGTGGCATTATCACCTTACTTAAGTTGAATTGATTTTTTTAAAAGTTTCAATATTTTTATTTATATTATTTGATTTGTTTTTGTTTTTTTTACGGTTTATCAACCCTTCGTTGGTTACATAAAGCCCCAAAATATTTCATATTGTAGGAGGCCGCGTGCAGAACCGGGTGTTCTCAAGGGGTCTCCTATCGAAGTACTGACCAGAATCGACACTTTGGAAATTGAGAGATAACCGGTTTTTTCATCTTTTACTAATAACATTATCATAACATTATCATATCATTATCATAACAGTTCATTGTGTATGAAAATAATTGTTAAGTTACAAAATAAATATCGGGAGGCATTGGTAGTACCTGTACAGCTAAAAAAAACAGATAATTACTACAAACAATCGTCATGAAAAGATAAAATAATTTATAGAGAAATCGTAAAAACGCAAATGAAATTTTTACTTTTTTAAAAAAGAGAATACGCCAACAAAATATAAAAATATGTTACATTCTTTCTACCCGAAAAGGAAAGCTATCAGATGCTACAAAAGGCTGTCTTTACTCACAAGTCAGGAATATCATGCAATATTTCTACCAAAGAATATCGAGGGATATTTCTAGGACACAGCTTTTATCTCCGGTGTTTACGAAAACATTGACCAATTGTAAATAAAAAAAAAATGGGTTCCGCTATTTGGCTGTTAAGAACCACTTGACAGGGTAAGTGTTGTACGTATGATCTGGAGAATAGGAAGGAAAGTTATCCCAACATAATATCAGTCAGTTAAGTGCCATACATGATACACGCTTCGGGCGATCATGTCTCGATAGAGACATGACTGACTGGGCAGAAGATTATCCCGCAGTAGGTTGCCATTGCTTTCTGCGGTAGACTGGTTGCCAACCAAGGCTATAGAACCCAATCTTTCGAGACATGACTGAATGGGCAGAAGATTATCCCGCAGTAGGTTGCCATTGCTTTCTGCAGTAGACTGGTTGCCAACCAAGGCTATAGAACCCAATCTGTCCTGTTATTTGACTCGTAGCTAGAGGGAAAAGATATGAATTATATTATTAAGTAGTAATTAGTAGGGGATCAGTCTATTACTTCATAACAATAGAAAACTGACTAGTAGAAGTCTTAATCATGTTTCCAACTATTATATTCAGACAGTCAGTTAAGTGCCATACGTGATACACGCTTTGGGCGATCATGTCTCGAAAGAGAAATTACTGACTGGGCAGAATATTATCCCGCAGTAGGTTGCCATTGCTTTCTGCGGTAGACTGGTTGCCAACCAAGGCTATAGAACCCAATCTTTCGAGACATGACTGAATGGGCAGAAGATTATCCCGCAGTAGGTTGCCATTGCTTTCTGCAGTAGACTGGTTGCCAACCAAGGCTATAGAACCCAATCTGTCCTGTTATTTGACTCGTAGCTAGAGGGAAAAGATATGAATTATATTATTAAGTAGTAATTAGTAGGGGATCAGTCTATTACTTCATAACAATAGAAAACTGACTAGTAGAAGTCTTAATCATGTTTCCAACTATTATATTCAGACAGTCAGTTAAGTGCCATACGTGATACACGCTTTGGGCGATCATGTCTCGAAAGAGAAATTACTGACTGGGCAGAATATTATCCCGCAGTAGGTTGCCATTGCTTTCTGCGGTAGACTGGTTGCCAACCAAGGCTATAGGACCCAATCTGTTCTGTTATTTGACTCATTGCTAGAGGGAGAAGATATGTATTATATTATTAAGTAGTAATTAGTGGGGGAACAGTTTATTACTTCATAACAATAGAAAACTGATCCCCCCACTTTATGACCAGTAGATGACTTAATCATGTTTCCAACTATTATATTCAGTCAGTCAGTTAACTGCCATACGTGATACACGCTTTGGGCGATCATGTCTCGAAAGAGACATGACTGACTGGGCAGAAGATAAATCCCGCAGTAGGTTGCCATTCCTTTCTGTGGTAGACCAGTTGCCGACCAAGGCTATAGAACCTAATCTGTCCTATTATTTTAACCCATAACTGGAGGGTATTTGTGCGTAAGCAAATGCAAGGCTTGAAAAATTGTGTATCTAACTATTCACAGTTTTCGTCGTAATGTGTATCCAATGAGCATGAGCTTGCACAATAAGCTGGCGTACTTAACAACTGTTTGGCCCCACAAGATTTTGACAGTGACCATATTCCTTAGTGAGGACTCTACGGCTGTCTATTAATTGCAATAAATCTCTATATATAAAAGACAATCTGTGAGTCTGTCTGTGACTGTTTCCTATGCACGCCTACATTTTTTTAGCTACGTCATTCAAATTTTCTAGGGACACAAATTTACAGCAAAACCAGATCGACGCATACTTTTTGAGTTTTAAGTTCAGCAGTTTTCCCTTTCGCACTTTCTGGCCAATGGAGCCGGTTGTTTACATTTGCTCCGTAAAACATCTAAGATCTAGATGGTTGCTACATTACGTCAAAGAAATCAAATCACACTGTCAAACGCGACTAAAATATTTTTTTATTAAAAACAAAAAAAAAAAAACAAACAAAAAAATGAGCCTTTATAATTGATTCTAATTCCGAGGTTTTAAAAATCCATTTGGTCAATAAAAAATGTGAATATTTTCCCCCGTAATTTTTAAACAAAAGAAATATTTAAAAAAAAAAGTGTTTTTCAAACAAAAATAAAATATGTAAAAAAAAAGTGCCTATGGGAAATTTAATTATTTAAGTCTTTTTTTTTTCAGATTTCATATTTCATACTTCAGAAAATAAAATTAAAAAAAAAGTTTTCTTTTTTCGCTAAATATTTCAAATCGTGTGGCATTAATGTAACTTTTTCCTCTAAAATTAAATGTCTACATTTTTAAATATTCTTCGAAAATTTCTGAAATTCATTTAGTCAACAAAAAATGTAAATATTTTATCCCGTAATTTGGAAACAAAAACAAACGCAATGTTGTTAACAATGTCACACAAAACATCAACTCACGCAATACAAAAGAAAATAGATTTTTTAATGAAATTTTTTAACAATTTTAAACAACAATTTTTTATATAATTATTTTTTTAAAGTGAGGCGGCGACTACAAGCGCTCGGAAATCGCAACACGCTGCATTGATCATCTAATTAAAAATGTTCTAAGTTGTAGGGGCAACGCCGGGCTATGATGCTAGTAATCAATAAACTGAAGTCGGTGTTGAAGTCGGGTTCTTACCTGAGCGTAAGGTCCGGCGCATGCGCAGCCACCTCGTGCTTGGATGCCGAACAAGTCATTGAGTAAAACGGATACAAAGTTATGATGCAAAAATTTTCCTTCGACAGGTACCCGGATGATAAAAGAGAAGATCGGAAGTCGTTTGCTTTTGTCGCTTCCCAACAAGAAAAGCTGACGATGTTTGTGGAATGTTTCGAAGGCCCGTCTGTGCAAACAGAGAATTGGAAGCGTTTATTTAAAAGAAGAAACAGTAAAAATTATGAATAAAAAATAAAGAAGCTTGATGAGGAAAAAACAGATAAAAAAAAAGGGATTAATTAATAATTAATTTAATCAGAAAAAAGAAGTTCAAAGTTGGACTTAAAATTAAATGAAAATAATTCTTTTAAACGAGGACAAAAATTGACCAAGTTATGTCTGACTAATTAAAAAATTAGTCAGACATAACTTGGTCAATTTTTGTCCTCAATTTTTGAGAGATGGAGATGTGAACAGAGACAAGTAATATATCTGAAGATATACGTTTTTTTCTATTTAGAAACAAACGCCGAAAAGCTCAAATTAATCTTTGATAAGATTTCTTGAACATTCAAGCCGGTAGGTGAAAATAAATAAATATACTTTTTGATAAATAAACAGAGCGTCTATTCAAATCTATTAAAAATAAAGTTTAAAGTAATAAAAATCTGACGGAATAATTAAAAACCATTCTGAAATTTTTTTTTTACGTTTGGCTACGAAAGCTTCGAAAGATTTATGACTGAAGAAATTTCGCATGCAAGTATGATATTGGCTGTCCTTCGTGGCCAAGTGGTAAGGCGTACTGGGCTAAATGGTACGCCCTCTGCTCCAAGGGTTGCAGGTTTGAGAATAGCGCAATTAAAAAAATAAAAAATAAAAAAAAACCTGTCGCACATTGAGGTCGGTAGGCAAAAATAAATAAATATACTGTTTAAAAATAAATAAACGAAGTATTTATTTATATTTCTGAGATGAGTTAGTATTTGCAGTATTTATATTATTCGGACTATTGTCCTCATCTTTGTTGCTATTTGTACGACGTTTAATAATAGATCATTCTATTTGTCTATATTTCTGAGATGAGGTAGTATTTACATTATTCGGACTATTGTCCTCATCTTCGTTGCTATTTGTACGACGTTTAATAATAGATCATTCTATTTGTCTATAATTCTGAGATGAGTTAGTATTTACAGTATTTACATTGTTCGGACTATTGTCCTCATCTTTGTTGCTATTTGTATGACGTTTAATAATAGATCATTCTATTTGTCTATAATTCTGAGATGAGTTAGTATTTACAGTATTTACATTATTCGGACTATTGTCCTCATCTTTGTTGCTATTTGTACGACGTTTAGGAATAGATCATTCTATTTGTCTATGTTTCTGAGATGAGGTAGTATGTACAGTATCTAAATTATTCGGACAATTTTCCCTATCTTTATTGCCATTAGTACGACGTTTCGGCCGTTGTACACTCCGGCCTTCTTCAGGTGCTAGGAATTTCGAACCGAACCCTTTATTACAATCACTGGGGTATACCATCCTCATACTTTTCGTAAAGCCTCGATTGAATGTAATGAGTTATCTCCCTCTAACCGTGCAAATTACTTGTTCACCACTGCTGTAGCCTGGTATTGAAATCACAACTCTACGAGTCAAGTCAGGAACTAAGCAACGTCTATGTCCACTGGGCCATGTGTCCTTGCAGGGTTAGAGGGAGATAACGCATGCCTTCCAATCGAGGCTTTACGCAAGGAATGAGGATGATATAACCCAGTGATTGTAATAAAGGGTTCAGTTCGAAATTCATAGCACCTGAAGAAGGCCGGAGCGTCGTACAAATGGCAACAAAGATGAAGACAATAGTCCGAATAATGTAAATACTGTAAATACTATCTCATCTCAGATATATAAACAAATAGACTGATCTATTATTAAACGTCGTACAAATGGCAACAAAGATGAGGACAATAGTCGGAATAATGTAAATACTGTAAATACTACCTCATCTCAGAAATATAGACAAATAGAATGATCTATTATTAAACGTCGTACAAATGGCAACAAAGATGAGGAGAATAGTCCGAATAATGTAAATACTGTAAATACTACCTCATCTCAGAAATATAGACAAATAGAATGATCTATTATTAAACGTCGTACAAATGGCAACAAAGATGAGGACAATAGTCGGAATAATGTAAATACTGTAAATACTACCTCATCTCAGAAATATAGACAAATAGAATGATCTATTATTAAACGTCGTACAAATGGCAACAAAGATGAGGACAATAGTCCGAATAATGTAAATACTGTAAATACTACCTCATCTCAGAAATATAGACAAATAGAATGATCTATTATTAAACGTCGTACAAATGGCAACAAAGATGAGGACAATAGTCGGAATAATGTAAATACTGTAAATACTGCCTCATCTCAGAAATATAGACAAATAGAATGATCTATTATTAAACATCGTACAAATGGCAACAAAGATGAGGACAATAGTCCGAATAATGTAAATACTGTAAATACTACCTCATCTCAGAAATATAGACAAATAGAATGATCTATTATTAAACGTCGTACAAATGGCAACAAAGATGAGGACAATAGTCGGAATAATGTAAATACTGTAAATACTGCCTCATCTCAGAAATATAGACAAATAGAATGATCTATTATTAAACGTCGTACAAATGGCAACAAAGATGAGGACAATAGTCGGAATAATGTAAATACTGTAAATACTACATTATCTCAGAAATATAGACAAATAGAATGATCTATTATTAAACGTCGTACAAATGGCAACAAAGATGAGGACAATAGTCCGAATAATGTAAATACTGTAAATACTACCTCATCTCAGAAATATAGACAAATAGAATGATCTATTATTAAACGTCGTACAAATGGCAACAAAGATGAGGACAATAGTCGGAATAACGTAAATACTGTAAATAAACGAGGCGTCTACATAAATACGAGTATCCACAAACATTTAACGTGATAAAACATGAATCATGCAAATAAATGGACGAAAATAAACCTGCTCACCTGCACAATTCTTCATCTCGTCTTTCAATCAAACTTGTTCCAATTTCCTAATCAACAAATAAATAATTAATATCAAAAATTGATCTCTGATTGTATCGTCTATCGGAATTTCACAAAAAAAATAAAGAAGAAGAAAATTACAGTAAAGATAGTGTGTTACGTTTTTTTACCTCTTTCAGTTTGAAGACTAAACCCGCCCTGATGGATTCTATGATAGCTGGCGTGCCACCTTCTTCTCGGCTTTCAATGTCATTTACATATAAATGGCTGTCTCGAGTCACCTGAAAAACAACAACAAAACAAGCAAACAGATTGTGTAATGGAGCAGTATTATTGTATTATTATTGTTCGTATATTAGTTTATACCGTATATAGGGCGTTGTGTTCCGTGTATCTAAATCTAAACTTATTTATAAATGGGGGGGGGGGGGGAAACAACAACAATAAATTGTTGAAAGGAAAAGGTATTACCAGCAATAAATAAATAAAATTTAGTCAGCAATAAATGACCCGCCGAGGTTGATATGCAATAAAAACAAAACAACCAACCAAAAACTGTCATTCAAAAAAAAAAAAAGAAAAAAAAAAGATTAATCATATTTCAATCGATTTCTGGCTATTTTAAAATTAAAATTATAACATTTAAAAATATGAAACAACAGTTTACTTCACGCCGCTTAAGTGAAGTATAACCAAAGGTATTTTTAATTTTGCACGAAACAAATTTTATAAAATACATAATGCATGCCTAACTTCTTGAAAAGTGCTACATACTGTGGACTTGCTTTGGAAAACAAGAAGTCACACTGGCATTAGTACCGACCTTTTGCATTGGTATAAATTAGATTTATTTTTTTTTAATCGTATCACCCCGAGCAAGGCGGTAATGCCACTGATGTGCAGGGGGCTACGTAATAGTGAAAAAATCGGAAAAGAGAAAGCCGGAAAAAACCACATCCTAAACAGGGAACAAGGGACAAGCCTCTTAACCTGTTCAATAGACGTGGGTGGAGTGTGAACCGGGCGATAGTTTAGTCTATCTACACCAATTGAAAAAAAAAAAAGTGAGAAGATTGGAAAAGAGAAAACCGGAAACTTGAGGGAAATTAAAAAATAAGGTGTCAAAATATAAACAGAATTTTAATTATTTTCATAAATATTTAGCCATTTTCATAAGATTGCATTTCCGCCTTATAAGATGACTTTTTCGTCTCAAACTCTCAAAATCATATCATGTCTTAACTCTTGATACTTGACTAAAACCTAAACAACCCTGTATGGTTGTACCCTATTGGCAGAACTTAGAAACCCAGCATAATAGCAAGACTTTCCATGCGTGCAAACTCCTAAGAGGTGGGTGCTTTCAGACACTGGAATGAACAACTCAGTTATAAGCACATTCAATGTTTACCTATGGACTCAAGTATAAACCCGGCCAATGATCATCCTTAGATTCAACAAGTCTAAACACTAACCACAATTTTGACCCTGTCCCGGGTGTACACGCTCAGGTGTCCAAAATGAAACCCATTTCGTGTCGCATCTTGTCACCGTGGGAACACTAGTAAATAATAATATAAACCGACCAATGTTTACCTATAGAATCAAGTCTAAACGTAGCCAATGTTTACCTATGGACTCAAGTATACACTCGACCAATGCTTATCTATGGACTCAAGTAAAATCCAACCTATAGTCTTAAGTCTAAACACAACCAATGTTTACATATGGATTCAAGTATGACCCAAATAATGTTTACCTATTTAATCAAGTCTAAACGTAGCCAATGTTTACCTATGGAATCTAATCTAAACTTATTTATAAATGGAACTTTGTGTGTGTGCGTGTGTGTCTGTGTGTGTGTGCCTCCGTTACCTATAGACTCCGAAACGGCTGAACAAATTTTCTTGAAAATTTACACAGTTGTACTATAAGCGTCTGCGAGTGTTCTTAGCTAGGTTTTGTTTCGAGGTACCCCCGATAAATATCGAAAATCGATAATCGAAAAAATCGGGTTATAGAAGGAGTGGTTCGATTTTAATCAAATTTGATACACTCATAGACAAAGACATAAGAAACGATATTCAGAAGTTTCAAGGTTGCAGTTCTTACAATAGTGCAGAAAATTGATAATATATATATATATATATATATATATATATATATATATATATATATATATATAAAAGGCAAGATGTTTGTGTGTGTGTGTCTGTTTATCTGTCTGTATGTCCTTTATACAAATCCACAATTTTATCCGATTCTCACCAAACTTCACACAAATATTCTTTAGGCTGAGTCTGAGCTCCAGGACCATGGATTAGTTGTAAAGCTTTCATTACACCCGAGCAACGCCGGGCTATACTGCTAGTCATGTATAATCCGGCCAATGTTTACTCATGGAATCAAGTCCAAACATAGCGAAGGTTTACCTATGGAGTCGCGTAAAACCCAAACAGTGTTTACCTATAGACTCAAGTCTTAATAAAGCCAATGTTTACCTATAGACTCAGGTATAAACCAACTCAATGTTTACATATGGATTTAAGTATAAATCTAACTAATGTTTACCTATGAATGTGAATTCATAGTGAATTTACTTCTATGCTAGGCCTACTAAGGAGATCTTCATAGCTTAACATATGTGCTGACTCTTTCAGTTCTCTCACTTTCCAGTGTTCTTCTGTTTTAAGAGGTTTTATTTCATTTCATCTGCGAGATTCTATTTTAATTTCTGTTTATTTTATGTTTCGATTTTTCTTCAACTCCCGATTTTATCAAAACAAATTCTAGGTATTAGTTCTCCGTATTCGGGCATCCATTTCTGATTCTAAACGAATTACAATGAAGAAAATACTTACATATAATACAGTCCCTCCACCGACATTGGTAGGGACCTCGTTGCGGAACATTTTTTTCTTGGCGATCAGCAGACCTGAAATCAAATTACATGTAAAATTTTTCAAATAAACTAAAAAAAATGATTTTTTTAAAAATTGATTAAATGATGTTAATTTCTTCAGCAAAATCATTTGCTCCCTTTCGTTTGTTATCACTTAGCATCCTCCATATTTTACCTGGCTTTTCAGTCAACCTGATAAATGTTTATGACCGACCGACTCTCAAATAAAATAAAAAAAAAAAAATGAAAAACTAACAAAATTTTTACTTTTTTTTATGAATACTTTTTCAAAATAAAATCCTAACATTTGCCTTTGCAAATTTCATCAGAGGACGAAACACATCTACTAAGATATTTTCTTTTTGGTCTTTATTCATTCATATATATATATATATATATATATATATATATATATATATGCATACAATTATAATTGTGTGTATATATACATATATATATATATATATATATATATATATATATATATATATAATTATGTATATATATATACACAATTATAATTGTATATATATATATAATTATGTATATATACACATAATTATAATTGTATATATATATATATAATTATGTATATACACACACAATTATAATTGTAAATATATATATATATATAATTATGTATATATACACACAATTATAATATATATATATATATATATATATATATATATATAATTAGGTATATATACACATAATTATAATTGTATATATATATAATTACTTATATATACACACAATTATAATTGTATATATATATATATATAATTATGTATATATACACACAATTATAATTGTATATATATATATATATATATATATATATTTGTTTTTATTTAAAATTAATTTAATTTGCATTGCGACACGGAAATTTCTGTTTCAAGATTTTACCTTAAACTAATCAATTTTTCTGCCTTCCCCATATCAACTCTTTAAATAACAGATTTATTTTTTTATGCATGTAAATCATTTTCACAAAATAAATCAACATTGCCTGATGACGAGGTATATATGTCGCTCATACAGTAAAATGAATTAGAGCACTCTGGCTATTGGGCGCGTATAATGATAATATATGCGCTAAAAAGTCTGCCTTCTTCCACCGAACGCCCATAGCCCAGAGGTAGAATCGCCGACTGACGCCAATTCGGTCGGGTTTCAATCCTGGGTTAAAAGGCAATCGGAGTGTAACCGTACTGATGAGCTGTGATACAGCGAAGCAGATCTGTCTGCGGATGACAATATATATATATATATATATATATATATATATATATATATATATATATATATGAGTGTGCGTGTGTGTGTGTGTGTGTGTGTATATATATATATATATATATATATATATATTTCTGAAATGAGATATGACCATTTACACTATTCGGCCTGTTGCCCTCATCTTCGTTGTCATATTTACGTCGTTTCAGTCATCGAATGCTCTGGGCTTCTTCAGGTGATATGCATGGCCCAATAGATGAAAGCACTATTTGAAATAATCCAGTGACTTTATCCAAAGAGTTGTGAGTTAAATACCTGGCCACAGCAGGGGGAACAAAAAACTTAGGAGACTAAAAGGAAATAGCTGAAACTGAGATGACAAGTAATAGCATGACACGTGGAACAAGAACAATCTACCCCAGTGGAAAAGATAAAGGGCTCGGTTCAAAATACAATCGTATATCACCTGAAGAAGCTCTGAGAGTACAACAGCCGAAATGTCGCGAACATGACAATAAAGATGAGGACAACAGCCAGAATAATATTGGCTAAGCAGTTACTTCCCCACCACCTACCACTGCTAACTCAAGGGTCAAGCCACATACTTCCCACTACCAAAGAAGAAATTACTACTAAAATTCCGCTAGCTTAAACCTATAAAAACCAATACTTCCCAACCCCTTCCTTTACTAGAGCTAACTTCTGGGCTTTGAATTTTTCCTCATTCTTTGTTTATAAGGGGTTGAGAAGGCATGTCCTAAAATGACATGTTGAAAATGACTATTTCCCCGCTAAGTTTTATCTGAATTTCCAGATAAATAGATAAATTATATATATATATATATATATACACAAATGTAAAAGGAACGAAGAAAATATTTGCAACGTTCAAAACATTAATTTAAAACAGTGCTCAATATAGAAATACAGCTATGAATATTTATTATAAATGATACTTTAGAACATGTACAAACTACAATCTACTACAAAATGGTACATTATGTTTCGACATTGAAAGAACAATGTCTCATCAGGTTGTTAGTAATGATGGTAATAAACGTTATTTTTGAAAAGAACGTTTATTAGCATCATTACTAACTACCTGATGAGACATTATTTTTCATCGTCGAAACAAAATGTGCAATTTTATAGTAGATTGTATTTGTACATTTCTAAAGTATAATCTCTCTCTCTCTCTCTCTCTCTCTCTATATATATATATATATTTGTTTGTGTGTTTGTGTGTGTGTGTCAGATTAAATAAATTGCAAACATTGTGCCTGCTTATTTTTAATAGAATCCGTTCATACTCACGGATAATCTTTCGCGTATTATAATTGAAAGTTGTCAGAAATGAGCTCTAACGTTGACAGATGTTATAATTCATTTCACAATGTACCCAAGTACTTTCAATCTCTTTCTGAGATCATCTTCAGGGGTGTGAGTTATGGTAACAAAAAATAACAGCAAAACTGTGTTGCTAAAAATTGCTGTAATTTTTTTTCTGCTTCAAATATAACGATTGACAAATTGCTAGCGTTCATTTGAACGTGAAAATTATCCAGAATGTATTATTTTTATATATATTGTAATGTCATGGTAATGCACGTGTTAAAGCATGAAAAAACTGTTCTTGTTACAAACATTTTAGAACATTACTCCAGTATTCATAGCTGATTCTATTAATTAACGGCTTAAGTGTTTTAATGAATATTGCCTCGAGAATCTGTAGTTTGTTTTATTTTCTTTGTGTAGGATAGTTGTGTTATCCATATTTATGTCCATACTTAAATATATATATATATATATATATATATATATATATATATATATATATATATGAGTATGGACATTGCGTTCAAACATGAAACCGTATGACGTCATCAAGAATGAAACAGAATGTCACCATTCAGTAGTGATCTCAGTGTTTACTCTTATGATTACACACGATCTATATTTCATTATTCGATCTGAAAGAATCGGTTTAAATAGTAAACGCCATACCTGGTGTTCCAGGGCCCCCGAGAAATTTGTGTGGACTCAACATCACAGCATCTTTGGCACTGACAAAAAGAAAAATAAACAGCAATGGAAAGTGTAATTCACTTCATATAGAATTCTTTTATAGAATATGGAATAAAAAATGGTCAATTTGGTATAACGGCATGAAAATGAGAGAAAGTAATAAAGGGACTTCATTGGTCGGATTCAAAGGCAGCATCTACATGGATATGGAATTCTTAGATGTTGATAAACAACCCACACATTTTGACTATATAGCAAGGAGATCCTGTATTTTTCGTAATTATGCCCTAGACTAGGGGACAGAGAAGAGGCTACTTAGTTGAAATTATTGGCTATTTGAGATTGTTACCAACTCATAATGACAGCGTTGTTGTTGGAAAGGGAGATTATGTCTTTTCATCTCCAACTCTCGCTTATTTACCGACTTTTTTCTTTTGTATGCATTATTTTTATTTCTTGAGTTACCTCCCTTAGTTCTATTTTGTTTTAGTTATGTAATAAGGGAAAAAGCCGTTGCAAAGTTACTCCAAACTATATATATATATATATATATTAATCATTTCACCCCAAGCAAAGCATATTCCATTGCCACTATTGCGCAAGGGGGTAGATAGGGGAAGGTGATGAGAAAGAGTGGTTAGATATAGGAAATGTCAGAAGGAAAGTGATAGACGAGTAGGGATACCGAGGATGAGGGTTGGGTAGATGGGAAGAGTGTGTGAGAAAAGGAATGTGAGTTAGTGTGTTAGGAGGTGTCTATTGACCTTACATTTAAACTCCTGGAGATTGTAGTTGTCGGGGAAGCAAGTATATGGAAGGGAATTCCACAGGCAGGAAGTGCGAGAAAGAAGCTATTGGAGTAGAAATTGTGGTTACATTTTATCGGTTTCACTGTAAAAGGGTGGGACCTAGTTGCTAATCTAGTATCTCGTGCAAATTCGTACCTAGGAGGCACCAGTGATCTAAATTCATTGGAGCAGAAGCCGTGAAAGTATTTATAGAAGAGGCACGGGGAAGCCACGTCACGCCGGTGAGAGAGTGACTACATTACACATTTTGACTCTCCGTTCTATTTTGTCAAGAACCCTAAGGAGAACAGCAGGGGCACCTGACCATATGTGGCAGCAGTATTCAATGCACGGGCGGATGGTAGATTTATATATGTGCAGGATAGATCTAGAGGGAAAACAACTTCTTGGCCCTGCACAGAGAACCAACTTTCATAGCAGCGGATTTAGCAATGGATTCGATATAGTCATTCCATTTAAGGTCCGCTGAGAGTGTGAGGCCAGAGAGGTGTAGTGTTTTACTCTCTGGGAAGCAAGCCTGTTCCCTGCTAATGGGAGGTAGGTGAAATTATCTATGATGGTTAATTGATAGCAGTGAAGAAGAAGAAAATATTCGTGTTCTACAGTTAGCGTGGTTTTATTCGAGTAGTTTTGACTGAGATGAATTGCGTGGTTATATTTGAATTGTTTTGATTACAGGTGTAACAGTGATTCCAAAGTATAACCAGCACCACTAGATTAAATACACCTGTAGCAGAGGGAGTTCAGGTGGTAAAATGCATCCATCCCATTGAATGTACTTTTGATGTTCAAGGTTGCCATTTTCGCAATGAATAATTGATTTTCGAAATTTTTGGTTTTAGTAGAAATTTGTTGCTATTTTTTAAATAAATATTTTTTGAGTCGTTATTTTTTAAATAAATATTTGTTCGCCAAAAACGTTTTCTTTCAGTTGCCTATATGTTAACTGTGGTTAATATAAAAGGGCCCGAGAGCCATCTAAAATATTATAAAGAGACCGCCATGCAAAAAATCCTGAAAGAGTTTGAGAATCACTGCTCTAGACATTTAAATCATCGGATTCAATAGCATTTTATACATTTGCATTTATTTATTCGCCTATTTTGCTGCCATGTATGAACCGATGCTCCTGTTATATATTTAGAGATCCATGATAAGATCCAAAGAAGAATCTGCAATGTCATTGATCCTGACCTGGTATCTAGGCTTCAGATTTTTCTCACCCCCGTAATGTAACTTCATTGTAACTTTTCGAGAAATATTTCCATGATAATTGTTATAATAAATTTTCCTCTTTGGTATCTAGACTTTATGAATTTAAGTGTAGTACTAGACTGGCGACAAGGTTATTTGCAGTGGAAATAGCTAGATGTTACACTAAGTTCTATGTTAACAGTTTCTTGTTTCGCACTTCTCGCTTGTGGAATGCTCTTCTGTTCTGGTGAAACACACCTATTCCTCAGATAAGGCACTCTTCCTCCTATATTAATAAGAGCTAACAGGAAGTTAACTTGAGAAGTTCTTAGAAGTTTTTGGGAAGTTCATAGGAGTTCCTTAGAGTTCTATTGGAGTTCAGTAGAACTACTAGGCAATTGATATTAGTCGGCAGTTATCCGAATACTAAGGAGTCAGCTTTCAGTGGAAGATTACCAAGTTTCTAACATTTTGGGTGCGTTAAGTCGATTAGCAACCGACATAGCACGGTTATAACCTTCAGTGCGAAAACTACCCCACAACACCTTCTACCTTCTTGCTTTCCAGTCCAGTTGGATCAGTTGTCTTGCTTGGGGGTCAAATGTTTTTGTTTTTTTTTAAATTCCACCCGCAGTAGATTTTTTTTTCAGCACTAAATATGTGCTCATGCATAGTATCACTGATTCAATAATAAACAGATAATAAATGTAACTGATGTCACACACACACACACACACACACACACACACACACACACACACACACACACACACACACACACACAAGAGTCAAAAGATTGGGACACCATCAGATTTTTTTACGAAATTATCCACAAATGACAATCATATTTATGAAAAGGTATTCGTATGTTAGAAAGAAAATATCTATATGTATGTTGTGGAGTAGTTTTCGCACTGAAGATTATAATCGTGCTATGTCGGTTGCTAATCGACTTAACGTACCCTAAATGTTAGGAACTTGGTAATCTTCCACAGTAAGCTGACTCCTTAGCATTCGGCTAACTGCCAACTAATATCAACTGCCTAGTAGTTCTACTGAACTCCAATAGAACCCTAAAAAACTCTCTAGAACTTCTAAGAACTCCCAATTTACCCTTCTCCCCCACTTGAGAGATGTGACACAAGGTCTTTTTTAACGTGGGGAACCTGACGCGTACACCCAGGTACTGGTCAAACATTACCTATCCACCGCGGTGGACAGGTTCAAAACCGGTCATAACTGGTCTTTACTTGTCTTAGGTGTGCCCAGCCCGAAGGCTAGGGCGACTCCATTATTTACCCTTCTCCCCCACTTGAGAGAGATGTGACACAAGGTCTTTTTTAACGTGGGGAACCTGAGCGCATACACCCAGGTACTGGTCAAACATTACCTATCCACCGCGGTGGACAGGTTCAAAACCGGTCATAACTGGTCTTTAATTGTCTGAGGTGTGCCCAGCCCGAAGGCTAGGGCGACTCCCAAGAACTTCTCGAGTTAACTTCCTTATTAATATAGGAGGGAGAGTCCATTATGTGAGGAATAGGTGTGTTTCACCAACACAATGTATAAAAATAATATTTTTACTTTTAAACTGAAAAGTTTAAAAAAAAAAACTTTTGTTTATCTTGGACGCTCCCGAGCTTGGTCGTTTTGTTTTTATTTACATTTTTCAAAAATAATGCATCCAAGGTAAACAAATACCTATTTTGGAAAATTGTAATGCATGAAACAGGATGTTCTATTTGTCTGTCTGTCTGTCTATCTATCTATCTATTTGTATGCCTGTTTATCTATCTATCTATCTATCTATCTATCTATCTATCTATCTATCTATCTATTTGTATGTCTGTATCTTTATCTATCTATCTATCTATCTATCTATCTATCTATCTATCTATCTATTTGTATGTCTGTTTATCTATCTATCTATCTATCTATTTGTATGTCTGTTTATCTATCTATCTATCTATCTATCTGTATGTCTGTTTATCTATCTATCTATCTATCTATCTATCTATCTATCTATCTATTTGTATGTCTGTCTATCTATCTATCTATCTATCTATCTATCTATCTATTTGTATGTCTGTTTATCTATCTATCTATCTATCTATCTATCTATTTGTATGTCTGTTTATCTATCTATCTATCTATCTATCTATCTATCTATTTGTATGTCTGTTTATCTATCTATCTATCTATTTGTATGTCTGTTTATCTATCTATCTATCTATCTATCTATCTATCTATCTATCTATCTATCTATATGTCTGTTTATCTATCTATCTATCTATCTATATGTCTGTTTATCTATCTATATGTCTGTTTATCTATCTATCTATCTATCTATATGTCTGTTTATCTATCTATCTATCTATCTATCTATCTATCTATCTATCTGTCTGTTCTTATCTTTATCTATCTATCTATCTATCTATCTGTCTATCTATCTATCTATCTATCTATCTATCTATCTATTTATATGTCTGTTTATCTATCTATCTATCTATCTATCTATCTATCTATCTATCTATCTATCTATCTATCTATCTATCTGTGTGTCTATTTGTCTGTCTGTCTATTTGTCTGTCTGTCTGTCTGTCTGTCTGTCTGTCTGTCTGTCTGTCTGTCTATCTATCTATCTATCTATCTATCTATCTCCGTCTGTTTATATGTATGAAATTTCAAATTCTAATAAGTAATGAGTGAGTGTTTTCTGCTAGCAAAATTAATTGAAGACGAAATTTTAAAAATACTTACGCTTCTTTCGATGGATTCATGTCAATTTTTAGATAAGGTCCTGAAATTAAGGGCAGAAAAAAATATTAATCTTCAACATTTAAATTGTTTGTTCTCAGTGGAGCTTCAGCCCCGAACTCGCTGAAGTGAGCCACTAATCTAATTCAACTCTCTTTTTCTCTCCCTTGTCCCTCTGCAGCTATTTGCGGGGACTGGCCCTCCCCTGGGCTTAAACTTCACCGACAAGCAGAGCCAAGCTGAAGCAACTGGGTTAATCATTATGTGTGTACGTTTTATTGCATTATAACAACAGCAATCACCGGAAGTTTGCTGTGTCGTCAACAGCACATCATCGGTTGCTGCATCAAAAGTTCGTCTTCTAACGCTATCAAATCCCTCAAGAGCATTGCTCTCAACATGTGGCACTCGTCGGTCTTGAGAGACCCCATGGATTTGAGACCAAAGAGTTATGCTTCTGTTGCTAATGCCGGCGTAACATTTGTTATGGCTGTACAGGCGCACACAGAAGTTACAGTTTCTATTGCAACGAATGCCTCTGAAGACACTCTCCCTGATGTCGGCGTGTTATTAATTTTTTTTTTTTCATTGAGCACGCTTTACCTGGGGGAATTCTCCCGTTTCTCATAACCGGTAGACTGTTACTTCCGGTATTTTGCCGTTGCGGAGAGGTGACGCCATATTGTCCTCTCCAGGTCGAAGACCTGAAAAAACTTTTACAAGAAATTGGCGGTTGCTCGTGTCGCACATTTCTCCTCTCCACACCACCGATGTTGTCGAAGGGGAAGCTATGGTACTATCTCCATAAACGGCACATCTCCTTTTGTACTGTTTTTACTGATTTTTCCCCTTTCTGGAATGAAAAGATCCTTTAATTTTCCTCAATTTGAATGTAAAGTGGGGATCGTTTTTTATTGTTATGAAGTAATAAACTGATCCCCCACTAATTACTACTTAATGATATAATACATATCTTCTCTCTCTACCTATGAGTCAAATAATAGGAGAGATTGGTTTCTATAGCCTTAGTTGGCAACCAGTCTACTGCAGAAAGTAATTGCAACCTACTGTGCAAAAATCTTTTGCCCAGTGATGTCTCTTTCAAGACATGATCGCCTAAACGTGTATCACGTATGGCACTTGATTGACTTTCTCCTATACTATTTGCTTTACCAAGGCTAAAGTTTTCAGTCTACCCTATTATTTTCTCGTAGATTGGGTTCCAGAGAAGAGATGTATTTACGTCTTTCACAAGGGTATCAAGGTGAATGCAACGGCTTTGGTTGGAATTTGAACGCAGTCTCGCCGATTTTATTTTCCGCGCTAATGGCAATTTTAGCTGGTTAGCGACATATGTTACTTTCGACTATTTGCCGTACAGCTATGATTAGACATTCTTATTTACACCGAGTAAAACATTAAGCGTTATTGACTGAGAAAGTAAGAGACAAACCTGCCGAGGCGTAGTCCCAAATAGAGAATCCTTTGTATTTGTGCACAAGTTTTGTGACGCTTTCTGTGTCAGTCATAATACCTGTGACGTTACTGGCTGCCGAAAACGTTGTGATAATTTTGTATCCCCGATCACTGTAAGACTGTAAAATAAAAAGAAAAAAGAACAGTATAGGTAACGATGTCTACGGCTATATCGTGTTGAATACACCGGTTCCCGTCCGATCACCGACGTTAAGCAACATCGAGACTGGTCAGTACTTAAATAGGTGACCATTTCGGAATACGAGGTGCTGTAAACGTAAGGACCAAGAATGGTCTTCCAGGTCCGGAGGTTGGGTGCAGGGCTAACAACTCTGCCCCGTAAAAAACAGTTTGTTACAGCAACAAAAACTTGTTGCCCTAAGCACCATTGGTTGTAATGGATAAATGATGATAGTTAACGATAACAGGAATTGATTTCTCATCAGGAAATATTCAGAATTCATTACCCGAGCCGCCAGTGTTAATCGAGTTATAATTTTTTTTTACTCAATGATCATTGGGCTGGGATCAAAGTGTAGTATCTGTTCTCAGCATCTGTAATAGCATTTATACTATTAGGTAACATTCGGAATTCATTACCCGAGCAATCGGTGTTCTTCGATTTATAATTTTCTTCACTCATTGGTCACTGGGCTGGGATCAAAGTGTAGTATCTGTTCTCAGATACTCAATTCCTGCTTGTCGGCCTGGAAGCAATGACCAGCTAAAACTAGCTTTTGATCAGATTTGACAAGCTATGACCAGCTAATACCAGCTTTGTACCCAGTTACAGCATAAGCGGGGACTGGGTAATCTTTGACCAATGGCCTGAGCGTACGCGCTCAGGTTCCCCACGTTAAAAACTGACCTTGTGTCACAACTCGCTCCAGTGGGGGAGCAGGGTAAATCAAATCTGTATCTTTAATAGCATTTATACTATCAGCCGTTTACTTATAAGGAAACATTCGGAATTCATTACTCAAGCAATCAGTGCTACCTGAGTTAAAATTTTCTTCACTCATTGGTCACTGGGCTGGGATCAAAGTGTAGTATCTGTTCTTTGCATTTAAAAAGCATTTACACTATTAACCCTTTCCTTATAAGGTAACAGTCGGAATTTATTGCCCGGGCAATCAATGCTATTCTATTTATAATTTTTCTTCATCCATTGGGCTGGGATCAAAGTGTAGTATCTGTTCTCTGTATCTTTAGTAGCATTTAAATTGAATTTTATGTCCATGTTTGATCTAAGAATGTTTGAACTGTGGTGACCCCAGTATATACTGCGATTACTGTATGAGATATCAAATTATGCTTTGCAATCAGCATCACCCCAGAACATCAAAAGACGCAGGAAACCATGGGTTGAGTGAGAAGGTGGTTACAAAGACACCAAGTGCAGAATCGAGCCTCAAAGGAAGTCGATGGATGCAATTATATAAACCAGAAAGTGAACACAGATGAACGTGGGATATACTCACGTAAGAGAACCAGATAACGGGAAGTTATATAAACGCCTGACCTACGAGAGTAGAATCGCTCGCATCCTCACAAGAAGATCGAATGTTTGAAGAAAGACCTGAAACAATGTACCTTCGACAAGGCTAGCATTAATTTAACAGAGTTCAAATGTGTATAAACGATTATCTTCTTTTTAAGTGCCAAGTCCTTTCATAACATGAGCAATCATGGCTCTTCACAGTTTCCCATCTTTGTGGCCCTAAACTGTTTTTCTTCATTTTTTTTTAATCATATCACCCCGAGCAAGGCGGTAACGCCACTGATGTTCAGGGGGCTACATAAGAGTAAAAGCAATAAATAGAAGAGAGTAAAGAGAAGGAGAAACCATTTAGAAAGGAGCAAGAGAAGGGAGGGAATACAGGTGTGATGACAGTTGCAGATGTGGAGAGAAAGGAAAGGATATACAGAGTGGTGAGGAAAGAGCTAGGGTTAAGTGGTTAAGAGAAGGGAATTGACCTTGCATTTGAATTCCTGGAGGTTGTAGCCGTCAGGAGAGCAAGAATAAGGAAGCGAGTTCCACAGGCGGGAAGTGCGAGGAAAGAAACTGCAGGAGTAGAATTGTCGTTTGCATTTGGTTGATCTCACTGTGAATGGGTAGGACCCAGATGCCAGTCTGGTTGCACGAATAAACACCTGTTGCAGAGTTTTGTCATCCTTACTGTTCCCTGCATAGCCATTCACACATGCTCGTCTGGCAAGTGAACCGTATCCTTTCTCTATTTTTCTTGCTTTTGATATAATGATTTTCTAAGCGTAGCTGAAATATGACACAAGGCCGAATGTATGGGTCACCCGGTGAGAATAAAACTCACTATTCAGTCGTAATTGGTCTAGCGAGACAAACTTGTTAACCATTACCCAGCGTCAAAGTTCTCAACATGATTTTCTAAACGTAGCTTAGATGTGGCACAAGGCCGAAAGTATGGAGCACAGAATGAGGATCGATCTCACGACTCACTCGTAAATAATTTAGCGCGCCAAACTTGTTAACCATTACCCCACGTCAAAGTTCTCAACGTGATTTTCTAAACGTAGCTTAGATGTGGCACAAGGCCGAAAGTATGGAGCACAGAATGAGGATCGATCTCACAACTCACTCGTAAATAATTTAGCGCGACAAACTTGTTAACCATTACACCATGTTGAAGTGCCTCTTCGTGAGGGTGAAGATTTTCTAACTCCTCTTTTCTCATTATGCGCTTAAGAAACTTCTGCTGTCTTTTTCTAAGTTTTCTGCACATTTATAAACCTACCATTTGATCCCTGCATTGAATACTGTTGTCATATTTGGTCGGGTGCTTCTGCTATTTATCTTGAGGTTTTCGACAAAATCGAATATGGGATCTGCAATATAATCGATCCTGACTTTCTCACAGACGTGTTGTGACTATTCACAAGTATTTTCATAGCAACCGCTCTGACGAGCATTTTTCACTCGCACTTCCCGCCTGTGGAATTTCCATCCACATATTTAAATCTACCACCCGCCCGTGTATTGAATACTGCTGCCACATCTGGTCGGGTGCCCCTGCTATTCCTCGGGGTTCTTGACAAAATACAACGGAGAATCTATAATGTGATCGATACCGACTTGGCAGACCGCCTGCAGTCACTCTCTCACCGGCGTGTGTGGTTTCCCTGTGCCTCTTCTATAAATACTTTCACGGCTTCTGCTCCGATGATCGTAGATCACTGCTACCTCCTAGATACGAGATACTAGATTAGCAACTAGGTCCCACCCTTTTACAGTGAAGCCGATAAAATGTAACCGCAATTTCTACTCCAGTAGCTTCTTTTCTCGCACTTCCCGCCTGTGGAACTCCACATGCTTGCTTCCCCGACAGCTACAATCTCCAGGAGTTTAAATGCAAGGTCAATAGACACCTCCTAACACACTAACACGCATCCATTCTTTCAAACACTCTTCCCATCTACATCCGTATCCGGCTATTACCCTCCTTCTGACATTTCCTATATCTAGCCACTCTTTCTCAGCACTTTCCCCTATGTAACCCCCTGCGCAATAGCGGCAGTGGAATGCCTTGCTTGGGATGAAATGATACAAAAAAAAAATTACTTGTTTTCCTGAAAACTACAATCTCCAAGAATTTAAATGCAAAATCAATTGCCATCTCTTATCTTCTTGACTCGCATCCTTTCCCTGACAACCCTTGTTTCGAGTTCTTCTTCCTTTACACTCCACTCTCATGCAGCCCTTTTCACACCTGTATTCTCATCTTTTTCTTACTCATTCTCTGACTCTCCTGTAACTTTTTCCTCTTTCTCATCACTCATCTCTTCTGTAAACCCCTGCTCACCAGTGGCAGTTCTACCTTACTTGAGGTGAAATGATTAAAAAACAAAAAAACAAAAAACAAAACTTGCTACTAGATTAGTATCAGGGCCCCACCTATTTACTATCGAAATAGTTAAATGTAACCATCTCTTCTATTCTAAAAGTTTCTTTTCTCGCACTTCCCGTTTGTGGAACTCTTTTCAATTTGCTTGCTTCCCAAATCATCTAACTCCTTTATTCTCACTCTTCTCTTATCCTTTCTTCGACATCCTCTGTACCTTGCTTTTTTTCTCTCGCTGTAAACCACTGCGCACCAGTGGCGGTTCTACTTTGCTTGGGTTGAAAATAATTAAAAAAAAAAAATAGCGATTCTTTTCTTACCATTTTCTTTTAGACTTCCTTTTTGCTTACTCACTCCATCAGTAGAATTTTCACTACCCTGTGTTTTTGGAAGTACAGTGGAGTAATGTATTGCAGCTCGGATTAAGGAATCAAGTCGAGCTCATCATATTCACATACGTGCTAATATCCTTGGGAAAAGGTATGAATCCATTTATCTTCCCCCTCCAAGATATATTAAATCGGACAAAATGGGTCTATAGCCTTGGGTGGCAAGTAGAAAAAATCTTTGAATTCAAAACCAGCCTATAGAGGCTCTTGTCCATTACAAGCCAGTTCTACTGGAGCAAATGTGTACGTGGTTCCCCGATGACTTGAAAGATTGTGATCATTAGAACCACATTTCTGCTGTCTCCCGTTTTCTCTTCTTATGTGGGGAGATTGTCTAGCATTCGCTACAAAAAAAGAGAGTTAATATGCACAGTATTTTCTTTGTTTTGCGTATGAAATAAATAGGGAGTTCTTATCAGACATTTTTGCACGCATTGTCTTTTATTTTCATCTTAAAATAGGACCAATGAAAAAATTTTCGTGACATGTAGAAAAGAGAAAATTTACTTTCAAAACATGTTCCAGGTTGTCTTCATCAATCTGTCCGTTTGACTTTTCCAGAATTCGTCGACTCTGAAATAGATACAGAATTTTGGGTTTAGGGTTAGGGTTTCTTGATATTGCGTTCGAACGAGAGAGAGAGAGAGAGAGAGAGAGAGAAAGAGAGAGAGAGAGAGAGAGTTGGGTTTGTGGCGTTTATTAATGATATTTAAACTTATTACAGAGGGAAACGATATATAAATGTTTATATATCATGAACATTTTTGAAAACTATGACGAACTGGGATGTGCGTTGTGGTGCAGTGGATATCGTCTCGGAACGACAAATCAGAAAGCCGAGTTCGAATTCCAGTTGAATTCCTTGCATTCACCTACGCAGAAATACCCTTAGGAAAGGTCTTAATCCGTCTCTTCCCTCCAGTTATGGGTTAAATAATAGGACAGATTGGGTTCTATAGCCTTGGCTGGCAACCAGTCTACCGCAGAAAGCACTGGCAACTTAGTGCGAGATAATCTTCTGCCTTGTCAGTCATGTCTCTTTCGAGACATGATCGCCCAAAGCATGTATCACG
>JBBBDQ010000642.1:2010000-2070000 GCA_037127315.1 Ascarosepion bandense
GGATATATATTTAATTGGCAATGTAATAATTGTATTAGTAAATATAATTGTATACGTAATCTCAAAATAAATGTTATCATTGACTGTCCATCTACTTTTGGACCGCCCTGGATATATATTTAATTGGCAATGTAATAATTGTATTAGTAAATATAATTGGATATGTAATCTCAAAATAAATGTTATCATTTACTGTCCATCTACTTTTGGACCGCTCTGGATATATATTTAATTGGCAATGTAATAATTGTATTAGTAAATATAATTGTATACGTAATCTCAAAATAAATGTTATCATTTACTGTCCATCTACTTTTGGACCGCTCTGGATATATATTTAATTGGCAATGTAATAATTGTATTAGTAAATATAATTGTATACGTAATCTCAAAATAAATGTTATCATTGACTGTCCATCTACTTTTGGACCGCCCTGGATATATATTTAATTGGCAATGTAATAATTGTATTAGTAAATATAATTGTATACGTAATCTCAAAATAAATGTTATCATTGACTGTCCATCTACTTTTGGACCGCCCTGGATATATATTTAATTGGCAATGTAATAATTGTATTAGTAAATATAATTGGATATGTAATCTCAAAATAAATGTTATCATTTACTGTCCATCTACTTTTGGACCGCTCTGGATATATATTTAATTGGCAATGTAATAATTGTATTAGTAAATATAATTGTATACGTAATCTCAAAATAAATGTTATCATTTACTGTCCATCTACTTTTGGACCGCTCTGGATATATATTTAATTGGCAATGTAATAATTGTATTAGTAAATATAATTGTATACGTAATCTCAAAATAAATGTTATCATTGACTGTCCATCTACTTTTGGACCGCCCTGGATATATATTTAATTGGCAATGTAATAATTGTATTAGTAAATATAATTGTATACGTAATCTCAAAATAAATGTTATCATTGACTGTCCATCTACTTTTGGACCGCCCTGGATATATATTTAATTGGCAATGTAATAATTGTATTAGTAAATATAATTGGATATGTAATCTCAAAATAAATGTTATCATTTACTGTCCATCTACTTTTGGACCGCTCTGGATATATATTTAATTGGCAATGTAATAATTGTATTAGTAAATATAATTGTATACGTAATCTCAAAATAAATGTTATCATTTACTGTCCATCTACTTTTGGAACACCCTGTATATGAGTGAAGTAAGATTGTTGGCCCAGTTGTCGAAGGAATTCAAGGAAACGAGGAGGCCCAAGCGCTCCGCTGGTTCAGATGGGACGTCATTTCACCTACAATAAGAGTAGCAGCAGAAGCAACAGGAGAAACCTCACTCATAGACTACCTGCAATGTTGATAAGACCCTTGCCAATATGTGACGACTAGCTAATTAGAGTTAGTAGAAAACAAATAGTCTAGAACATTGAGGTCCAATCTGACCATGGCCGTATCTGACTACCGGGCACACCGGGCACGGGTCCGGGCCTATCTGTGCAATCATAGCGAAATCCGGGCAAGGAAAAATGTCTTCGTCAGAAATCAAACTAAAACAATTCACGAAGAAAGAAAGAAAGAAAGAAAGAAAGAAAGAAAGAAAGAAAAACGAAGAAAACATCCGAATGAACGCAGTAAAAATCTGTTTGTTTATTTATTAATTTTGGGAGAAACAACTGGTTATACTCAGAAAGTCCGAACCCGGTTTCCTGCTTTCGTTCACGTTCTGTGGCTAATGTCCATTGGAATAGGTGAAAAAATCCGCAAAAATCATAGTTTCTGGAAACGGATGACACTGATGACGTCATCACATTGTCAACTAATAAATCCGGGCAATTTTCTCTGTGCCCGGTGTTTTTTTTTAGCATCAGCTACGGCCCTGAATATGACCACTTCATCCAGCTGATAAGCCCGTATCGGCTCGTCGTAAACATGTAAAGTATTACCCGTTAGTTCGTAGATGCAGCCGTACCCGTGGATAACGAGATGCAGGTGAAAGTAATGAATAAAACGTAAAATTAGAAAAACAACAAAAAACTGCCTGTACCTTGCTTGGCAGTTCTGAAAAATGTGGAAAGTGCCTCTGGTAATTAGCGTCCTTGGAACAATGCAAGAAACTCCTGAGGCAAGATTAGATCAATTAGAAATGTGAGATAGAAGATAGATACAGATAACGACAATGATAGGATATACAAATAATAATAATAATAATAATAATAATAATAATAATAAATGTGCTAAAGCTACAGTTTTACGTGGATCAATACAAGAAACATCCTCAATTAGCCTAGACCCTGCTGTAACAATAAAAGAATTGAAACCAGAAGAAGCTTATAAATACCTAGGTGTAAATGAGAGCGAAAACATTCACCATAAAAAAATGAAAGAAATAGTGCGTAAAGAGTACTATAGAAGGCTACGAATGATATTAAAAACTGAATTAAATTCACAGAACTGAGTTATGGCCATTAATCCCAGTTGTCCAATATAGCTTCAACATCTTAAACTGGACTCTAAACGACATCAGACGAATGGATGCTAAAACAAGAAAGCTTCTTTCTAAGCATAAGATGCATCATCCAAAGGCTGATGTAGACCGTCTATACATACCCCGTAAAGAAGGTGGAAGGGGTCTTATTCAGCTGGAATTGTCATACAAGACAACAACTATTGGCTTACTAACATACATAGAAACAACAAAGGATTGGATGATACAATTAGTAAGGCAACATGAAGAAAGAAAGAAAAAATATTCAATAATAAAAGAAGGCAGTAAATACAAACAAGATTTACAGTTAGTAGATTCTGTAGAAAAGCAAAACAGAAGCCAAGAACCAACTATTGCGGCAAAAAATATGAAAATGAAAGCCAAAGATAAAGCTCTTGAAAAGATGAAACAGCGCTGGCAAGACAAACCTCTGCATGGCCAATATCCAGTACGTGCCAATAAATCCAATGTTGACAAAGTTAATACTCATCGATGGTTACGTGCATCTGGATTAAAGTCTGAAACTGAAGGCTTTATTCTTGCAGCACAAGACCAAAGTTTTTTCACGAGAAACTTTCAGGTAAATATTATGCATAATAATATGGATCCAAAATGCAGGTTTTGTGATAAACACCAAGAAACAATAGACCACCTAATCTCAGGCTGTTCTGTGCTTGCCCCAAACGAATATAAAAATCGCCACGATAGAGTTGGGCAATATTTACATTGGACAATGTGCAAACATTATGGAAAAGCTGTAAACAAACACTGGTATGAACATCATCCAGCACCGGTTACAGAAATAGAAGATGTAACCATTCTATGGGATTACACCATCTACACAGACAGAAAAATTGAAGCAAACAGGCCAGACATTATTGTTAAAAACCAGAAGGAGAAAACTTGTCTATTAATTGATATGGCTTGTCCAGCGGATTGTAACATAGCAATCAAGGAATTTGAAAAACTGTCAAAATATAAAGACCTGGAAATTGAAATAGAAAAAATGTGGAAATTGAAAACAAGAGTTGTGCCAGTGATAGTAGGTGCACTTGGAATGATAAAAAATGGAACAAAACAACACATTGAAAGAATCCCTGGAAACCCCAGCTTAAGAGACATACAAAAAATTGTCTTATTAAGTACAGCCCACACACTAAGGAAAACTTTATCTATGTAATGCTGAGGATGATAGGGAAGATAGAAAAACATGAAATGGAGCCATAACAACACGCCACGACCTGCCTTAGGTCTTCCCGCAGACTTGGTTGGTAGTGAGACCAAAGCAGAAATCGAAATATGATGAAAAATGACATAATAATAATGCAGAAATTTTAGCAAAATTCTCTTCCTAATAGAAGAAAACATCAATAAATTGGAGTCAAAGAAAAACTACTTGAAGCTATCAAATAACAGCACGGTCATAAACCAATCAAGTTAACTGCCATACGTGATTCACGCTTGAGCGATCATGTCTCGAAAGAGACATGGCTGACTGGGCAGAAGATTATCCCGCATTAGGTTGCCATTACTTTCTGCAATAGACTGGTTACTTTAGAACCCAATCTTTTCTGCTATTTAGCCCATAGCGAGAGGGAGAAGAGACGGATTAATACATTTCCCAAAGGTATTTGTGCGTAAATGAGTGCAACAAATTTTTACCCGGGCTTTAGGGCTCGGATTCCCAACTATAAGAAGGCTTTTTGCCACATTTCGCCTCGGTGGGGAGGCAGATAAATACCGTGCTGTGTTGTGCACCATTCCGGTGTTGTGCGTCATTGAAAAAGATTGTTTCTGAATGAATTCAGTCAGTCAGTTAAGTGCCATATGTGATACACGCTTGGGCGATCATGTCTCGAAAGAGACATGACTGAGTGGGCAGAAGATTATCCCGCAGTAGATTGCCATTACTTTCTGTGTAGACTGGTTACCAACCAAGGCTATAGAACCCAATCTCTCTTGTTATTTGACTCATAGCTAGAGGGAGAAGATATGTATTATAGTATTAACTAGTAATTAGTGGGGGATCAGTTTATTACTTCATAACAATATAAAACTGATCTCCCACTTTATGCCAAGTATAAGCCTTTATCATGTTTCCAACTATTATATTCAGTCAGCCACTTAAGTGTTATACGTGATACATGCTTTGGGCGATCATGTCTTGAAAGAGACATGATTGACTGGGCAGAAGCTTATCCCGTCGTAGGATTGCTTTCTGCGGTAGACTGGTTGCCAGCCAAGGCTATAGAGCACAATCTGTTCTATTATTTAACACATTTACTGGAGGGAAGAGGTGGATTAATACCTTTCCCAAGGGTATTTGCACGTAAGTGAATTCAACTGGAATTCGAACTCGGCTCCCCGATTTCTCGTTCCAAGTCGATATCCACTGCACCACAAATGCGACGCCAATCTTCTGTCTCTTTCAAGCCCGTTCTTTTATTGCCTTTTCTTCTCGGTTACGTTTTCTCAGGTTCCTTCACTCTCATGAACTCCTTTATGTCTTAGTGACTTTAATGCATCACTTGAAGTGAAATGATTAAAAAAAAATAAACTTACCTGGCTTCGTCACGAAACTTTGTCGTTTGACGTGACACTATACTCGTTGTGGTGTGTGTGTTTCCGTAATAAGGCCTTATATAATTGTCAATAAATTTTTCTATGTACTTCATGGACCTATGGGAAAAATAAAGTCAGGTTACATCGATAAGCAAAAAGAAATGTGCACATTTCTCATTTGAAAAGCAAAACACATTACACATACATATGAATACGCCTAGGATTAGAACACCTTTCACCTTCCGAAGGTTGCGATCAAAGTGTACTATCTGTTTTCGGGTGGGCAAACTACATTTAATTTACCAACTGTGTTTCTGTCTTCGGACGGAACTCAACAAATAAACGAGGAATGCCTTGTCCCGGAGATTCTAAGTCTGCAACAGTACCTCCCTCATTGCACCAAAGAAAGAGGATCAGTGGAATATCAGCGCCAACACGATCTTGGTTGTGGGGACTGGATAATTTTTTTGCTTTGGCCTATGTGCACGCGCTTTGGGCTTCCCATATTGGGGGCTGTCAGTAAATACCAAACGGTGTATTTTTACTCTTTCCCTCTAAAAAATAATTTTACGGCATCGTCTACTAATTGCACTAGAGGGTTTATGGATGTGGGTGAACGGAACAATTTTAGTATGTGGCTCATATGTCCTAGGATTTTTAAATCAAGAAGGTACAGAAATTTAAATACCTGGGAAGTGTTAAAAAAGGACGGAAAGTACGACGCTGAGATCCGAAGGTGGACTGGCATGGCCAAGGATGCATTTCAAAAGTCAAGCAGAGTATCAAGAGACAGGAAAATTTCGTTAGAAACAAAGAAAAGAGTACTGCACTGTTATGTGATATCTGTCCTCTTATGCGGCATCGAACCCTGGACAATTTCCTCAAAAATGAAGGAAAAGACTCGAACCAACAGAAATGTGGTTCTACAGAAGGATGCTGAGGATCAAACATGTGCGGTTTGGGAGAAAATGAAAACGAAAAGGAAACTTATAATTAACATCAGCCGAAGTTTATGGGGCACGTAATGAAAAAGAAGGGCTTAGAGAATATGATACTCACAGGGCGGATAAAGAGAAAGAGAGACAAGGGAAAAAGCGTGTGACATACTTGATGGGCTTAAACAAACGGATTGCAGAGCAAGGCTTGGGAGAAATAACGGGACAACATATATTAAGAGCAAAAAGGGACAAGAAGATGTGGAAAGGCATGATCGTCTACGTCCCGAAGGAACACGGCACAATAAAGAAGTACTAGGATTGGCACTCGACCACGTGCTACGTTCTGCTTCCGGCATAGGGTTGCAAATAGCGATCGTAAGCGCCCGCTTAACGTGTAGTATCTGTTCCAATTGCTCTGCCGTTTAAGTGAAAGTACTCGTATGCTGGAGTAGTCGAGATGGACTTGGTAAGTTCTGTTTTCGGTCCGTTGAAGACACCCCAATGGAAATCACACCCTGCTCATAATGTAAAACCTTAGCAGGACTAAAAAGCCAAATTCGAGCTGCCCATGTTGTAGAATTGGTGAAGTGATGACATTTCTTGAAACCGAGTCGTAGTCATTATTAATACTTAAAATATTAAATTTTAAAAGGTTTACAAATAGTATGTAATCGTGTGCAGTTTTTCATATGTAGAATTTTTCTTTTACTTTAATTCAGTAAATATTTTCGAAATCTAATTTATATATAAAATTTTATGATTTTCGTTAGTCCGTCCGTCCGCCCATCATTTATCCGCCACACCCTCTAAAATAGCCATTGACCAAATTTTGCGGAAAAGTGCAAACAGGTAATGAAATACAAAGTACAATTGGTTTTACTAAAATGCGTAGCTTAGTAAAAGAAATTTTCATTAATTAAAAAAAAAAAGAATTTGAGTTTGAATATTTAACATACAAAATATTCCCACTATTTTAAAAACAATTTAATCATTAAAATAACAAATACATTAAATGCAATATTTTTTTTTGCATATCTTTTCTTAAAGTTTTTATAGACAAGAATTCAGTTTTCAGTTGGCCCTGTCTTTGCGAGATGTATAAAGAAATCATAGGGCCAAACGTTTTAAAAGGTTGGAATTTGGCTTTAGAAAGAAATATTTATGAATGGTCAGTTGTATGTTGCATGCTTAAGAGTAAGAAATCTTACGAATCTATTTTTCGCTGTTAAGAAAGGAAAACAAGAAATTCCTTTAGAATATATTGCTTATTATGAAGCCCTATAAAATTGAATTAAATTAAAGAAATTATTAAACCGCGAAGTCGGGTTTTTATCAATGTATTTTTCCAAAAAAATCAACTTATTCAAATTTCATCGATTTGTTTGCAAAATTGAACGAAATGTAGAGTTTGTGAATCTCGACAAAAATGTTAGCGATAACTTCAAAAATACCAAATATTGTGTGGATTTAAAAAAAAAAATTCTATTTCGGATATAGAAAAACTTACCTTCCTGAAGCAGTATAATCACAATAAATAACTGAAAAATAAAATATAAAAAAAATTAAAATATGCCTGGGTGTTGTTATGAGTTTAATAGGCATATATAATAAGTTGCGTTTTTATTATTTTTGTCAACAATATTTTTATGGTTTAACTTTATGGTCGACGATTACAGCGATACTATATATATATATTCTTTTTTTATAAGCGTTTCACCCCGAGCAAGGCATGTCACTGCCACTACTGCGCAGGGGGCTACGTAGAGTGGAGAAACGATGATTAAATATAGGAAATGTCAGAGGGTGGGTGATAGGCGGGTAAGGATACCGAGAATGAGGGTTGGGTAGATGAGAGTGTTCTGAGAATAGTTGGGAGTTAGTGTGATAGGAGGTGTCTATTGACCCTACATTTAAACACCTGGAGATTGTAACTGTCGGAAAAGCAGACTTGTGGAAGGGAGTTCCACAGGCGGGAAGCGCGAGAAAAGAAGCTGTTGGAGTAGAATTTACGGTTACATCTTATTTGTTTAACTGTAAAAGGGTAGGACCTAGTTGCTAATCTAGTATCTCGTGTAAATTCGTGCTTAGGCGGCACCAGTGATCTAAGCTCATCGGAGCAGAAGCCATGAAAGTACTTGTAGAAGAGGCACAGGGAAGCCACATCACGCCGGTGAGAGAGCGGCTGTAGCCGGTCTGCCAAGTCAGTATCAACCACGTTACAGATCCTCCTTTGTATTTTGTCAAGAAGCCCAAGGAGAGCAGCAGGGGCACCCGACCAGATATAGCAGCAATATTCAATACACGGGCGGATGGTAGATTTGTATATGTGCAGAATAGATTCAGGTGGGAAAAATTTCCGGGCCCTGCACAGGGAGCCGACTTTCATAGCAGCAGATTTGGCAATGGATTCAATATAGTCATTCGATTTGAGGTCCGCCGAGAGTGTAAGGCCAAGGAGGCGTAGTATTTTACTCTCTGGGAGGCTGAGAATCTGCAATTTCTGCTTAATTTAAAAATATCATAATATCAATAGGAAGTTCTTTTCAGTCAGTCAGTTAAGTTCCATACGTGAAACACGCTTGGGCGATCATGTCTCGAAAGAGACATGACTGACTGGGCAGAATATTATCCCGCAGTAGGTTGCCATTGCTTTCTGCGGTAGACTGGTTGCCGACCAAGGCTATAGAACCCAATCTGTCCTGTTATTTAACCCATAACTGGAAGAAAAGAAGGATTAATACCTTTCCCAAGGGTATTTGCGCGTAAGTGAATGCAATGAATTCAGCTGGAATTCGAACTCGGCTCCTCGATTTCTCGTTCCGAGCCGATATCCAATGCACCACAACGCACATCCTACTGAACCTTATTAGTTACTATCGTCTCATGTGTAAAAATAAATAGTGATTGTCTTAGCGTCGAGGCGCAAAGTGAAGATTAAGAGACATCGATTGAGATGTGAATATATACCGTATTTTCCGGCATACAAGACGCTGCGGCGTGTAAGACGCACCCTAGTAATGGAAAGAAATTTCTGAGAAAAAGAAAATCATTCCCCATAGAACAATACATTCCTCATGCGTCCCTCAAATACTGGCACTACGTATTGTTTACATTAATCACTCAGTTAAGTGCCACACGTGATACATGCTTTGGGCGATCATGTCTCAAAAGAGACATGACTGACTGGGCAGAAGATTATCCCGCAGTAGGTTGCCATTACTTTCTGCTTTAGATTGGTTGCCAGCCAAGGCTATAAAACCCAATCTGTCCTGTTATTTGACTCATAGCTAGAGGGAGAAGATTTGTATTATATTATTATGTAGTAATTAGTGGGGGATCAATTTATTACTTCATAGCAATAGAAAACTGATCCCCCACTTTATGTCCAGTAGAAGCTTTAATCATGCATGATTCCAACTATTATATTCAGTCAGTTAAATGCCATACGTGATACATGCTTGGCAGAACATTATCCCGGTCGCCATTACTTTCTGCGGTAGACTGGTTGCCAGCCAAGGCTATAGAATTTAATCTGTCCTGTTATTTGACTCATAGCTAGAGAAGGAAGAGATGTATTATATTATTAAGCAGTAATTAGTGGGGGGATCAGTTTATTACTTCATAACAATATAAAACCGTTCCCCCACTTTATGACCAGTAGAAGCCTTAATCATGTTTCCAATTCCAATTATTATATTCAGTCAGTCAGTTAAGTGCCATACGTAATACACACATTGGGCGATCATGTCTTGAAAGAGACATGACTTACTGGGCAGAAGATTATCCCGCAGTAGGTTGCCATTACTCTCTGCGGTAGATTGGTTGCCAGCCAAGGCTATAGAACCCAATCTGTCCTGTTATTTGACTCATGGCTAGAGGGGGAAGAGATATATTATTCAGTAGTAATTGCTGGGGGATCAGTTTATTACTTCATAAAAATATAAAACTGATTACCCATTTTATGCCCAGTAGAAGCCATGTTTCCAACTATCATATTCAATCAGTTAGTTAAGTGCCGTACATGATACAAGCTTTGGGGAGATCATGTCACGAAAGAGACACGACTGACTGGGCAGAAGATTATTCCGCAGTAGGTTGCCATTGCTTTCTGCGGAAGTTAAGCAACGTCGAGCCTGTTCAGTATCTACATGGGTGACAACTTTGGACCACCAGATGCCCAATCCTTGATGCGCGTTTGTTGTAACAGATAACGGCTTGGAATTGTCAATCCGGATGTCGAGTTCCAATTACCGTTGGCTTTGTTAGATTCACTTACGAAGAAAAATCCGGGGGAAAATATGAATTCACGTCTTCTCACCCCACCAGCTATGGGTTAATTAGCAAGATTTGTATCACTAAATCATTATTATCTAAAAAGAAAAATATCATTACAATCTAAAAACATTTTCTGGATTTAAATAATCTGCAAAAGGTTGATCAGTCAGTTAAGTGCCATCCGTGATACATGCTCTGGGCGATCATGTCTCGAAAGATACATGACTGACTGGGCAGAAGATTATCCCGTAGTAGGTTGCCATTACTTTCTACAGTAGACTGGTTGCCAGCCAAGGCTATAGAACCCAATCTGTCCTAGTATTTAACCCATAACTGGAGGGAAGAGACGGATTAATACCTTTTTCAAGGCTAGTTGTGCGTAAGTGAATGCAAGGAATTCAACTGGACTTCGAACTCGGCTCCCTGATTTGTTGTTCCGAGACGATATCCACTGCACCACAGCGCACATTAATCACTCGTCTGATTTTGTTTGTATGGCTATGACATACTAGGTGGTGGTTAATAAATATATTATACATCTCTTGTCCAATTGTCCAAAATTGGTTTTATTTTCATAAAAATGAATTAAAAAATTTAAAAATATGCATGTAAAAATATAAAACAATCAAATAAATTATATTTATCTTCAAATCCCCCAAATTTGTCACTGCTGGATTCATGTAAAAGCCCTAAACTATCATCTGCAGAGTCATCGCTAATGTCAGTCTTGTACAATAAATGATCCTCACTACCATCCATGTCATGGTGGTAACCTTGGTGGTAACCTTGGTGGTAACTGATACATTTGTCTTGGATTCAGGATCGCCTGCTGGAATAATATTGTTCCTGTAGGGCATAGGTTCCTAACCTTTTTGCTACGATTACCCCAAAATACAATTTCACTATTATCCATTACCCCAATGAACAAATACCCGTAATATAGTCAAAGAAGTAATTATATTTTCATACATCAAAAGCAGACAAAGTTAATGGAAATTATTCAATACAATAGTACCAATCTATAATAATCAGAGGCATAGTAGCCCTAACCTTGCCTTGATTCTTAATGTGAGTGTTGAGCTTGTATTGCCTGTGCCAGTTTATTTATTCTTGGCTTTGTGACTGAAAGGGCTATTCGGGCGTCGTTTGCTACATTGAGTCTGCTACGTTTTTTGGTCTTCATTCCAAGGACACAGTGTGAAATTATAAGCTGATTGCCTCTTCCCAAACCAAACATCCATAACTCCCAAAATATGGGCTCTTTACCCCACTGGGGTAATTTACTCCGGGGTTGGGAACCATGGCTCTAGGGTCCCTTAGGTGAACAAGTATGATGTTGAAAGACCCGAAACTTGTCATGACCCCAAGGCATAACATCACTGATGATGTGATCCTGCGCACTCATAGGAGTGTTTTTATGACTGACATATGTGTCTTTGTATGTATGTGTGAAAAGTTTTCGACTTGATCAAATTTACACGTGTAAATTTTCGTGTAAAATCTTTTGTAAAATTTACAAGGGTAAAATCTTTTTGTTAAATTTACACGTGTAAAATCTTTTGCAAAATAAAGACGGAAGCTGGCGATGGTTCGCCTGAAATAGGCCTATACTTCCGATTCACCATGAAATAACGTGCCTGTCTTAATTTTTCTCATAATTATATATATATATATATATCCTACGTTTAAAGTAAAACTCAGAGTTTCATACATTACGCAATCATCATCCAGTGCATATTATGGACTATGGTCACTTCATAATATGCACCTGATGATTGCGTAATGCATGAAATTCCGACTCGTGCTTTAAACATAGGAGAATATGTATATTTATTAATATATATATTATAGCGCTGTTATATTACGTTGAACTCTGTTCTATTTAAACCAGATAAATATTTATATATGGGCGTGTAACTGTGTATACACATATATATACTAATTTACATCCATACCTATATATGCCTGTTGTTTTTAAGGAAGCTTGCATAAAAGAGAGATTGCTGCCCAAATTCACAACGTATATATATATATATATATGTGTGTGTGTGTGTGTATGTGTGTGTGTGTGCGCTTGTGTAAAACTATGTATCAAACATTATATACAGACAGTAAGAAATGTATTTTATATATTTGGATTATAAATGGAAAAACTAAAATATATTCTCATTTAGAATAGAAAGATTTGCATCCAAAATGGCAGACTAGAAACAAAATGGCGTAGCGTGTGTTAAAATGCCTAGCGACATGAACCTAAATACATCCGATTTGACTGTTTTACCTTTTAAATTTATTTCTATATACCCCAAGGCCCAATACCTGTAAATTGAGAAAAGTGTTCAGTTTATCGTTTCTTTCTTTCTTTCTTTCTTTCTTTCTTTCTTTCTTTCTTTCTTTCTTTCTCAGTCTGTTCACTATCTATCTATCTATCTATCTATCTATCTATCTATCTATCTATCTATCTATCTATCTATCTATCTAAGTCTGTTCTTATCTCTCTCATTTACTAGTTTCTGAATGTAGCGTTGCTTAAGCGGAAAGAAGACCCCAGTGGTTTCGGGCAAAATGTTATTCGCCCGGGGCGTTTTTTCCCTCTAGCCCAAAAGGCATGTTTTGTGATTTCCCAGCTGTCGCTTATGCGGCAATATTCCTGAAGCCATTCAGTATTCTGACGTCACATTCCTGTATATTTCTTTCGGCCTCTGAGTCAGATTTGAATTTTTCCTGCCCGAAGCAATCGTGCCAAAATCTTAAATCGAGATCCTCCAATAATGCCGTGATCAAATACAAGGGAGAGAATTAGCGGTTTTATATGGTTCTCAGGGAACAGTTAACTCTCTACATTGGAGAAACAGAAAAGACTTACAGAATGAGAAAAAGAATTGGGTTATAGAATAATAGATAACACACACGTGCACACGTAGGAACCCACATAGACACGCTGATAAATCCCCATCGACATGATGTAATGGTTAACAAGCTTGTTTCGCTAGATCAATTACAACTGAATAGTGTGTTCAATTCTCACAGGGTTTCCCATACATTCGGCCTTATGTCACATCTATGCCCCATAGAAAATAACTTTTTATCTATCTATCTATCTATCTATCTATCTATCTATCTATCTATCTATCTATCTATCTATCTATCTATCTATCTATGTCAGTCTGTTCCTATCTATCTATCTATCTATCTATCTATCTATCTATCTATCTATCTATCTATCTATCTATCTATCTATGTCAGTCTGTTCCTATCTATCTATCTATCTATCTATCTATCTATCTATCTATCTATGTCAGTCTGTTCCTATCTATCTATCTATCTATCTATCTATCTATCTATCTATCTATCTATCACAGTCTGTTCCTATCTATCTATCTATCTATCTATCTATCTATCTATCTATCTATCTATCTATCTATCTATCTATAAGCGAGTACAGAAGCCTTCGTAATATTTGGTCATGTGACATATGATACTACTGTCTGATTCGAATTAGTTTTCATTCTGCTGTTTGTATATTGACTCACAAAGAGCAGGTACAGGTCCTTCAAAGGCATGGTTTAAATACCACCTATATACTGTTTAATTATAAAACTGAATATCTACTTAAATACGAGTATCGATCAAAAATAATATTCAAACAAATCATTTCAAATATATATATATATATATATATATATATATATATATACTAGCAGTATAGCCCGGTGTTGCTCGGGTGTAATGAAAGATTTAAAACTAATCTATGGTCCTGGAGCTCAAACTCTTTGGACGTTGGCACGAAAGACTTGTCTCCAGTTAAAGCTAAACCATAGACTGAAAGAAAAATGAATGGATGTAAGTTAAATTTTGATTTCCTCGTATCGATATCAAATTTTCTGCACTATTGTAAGAACTGCCACCTTGAAACTTCTGAATATCGTTTCTTATGTCTTTGTCTATGAGTGTAACAAATTTGATTAAAATCTGACCACTCCTTCTATAATGCGATTTTTTCGATTATCGATTTTCGATATTTATCGGGGATACCTCGACATAAAACTTAGCTAAGAACACTCGAAGACGCTTATAGTAAAACTGTGTAAATTTTCAAGAAAACCGGTTCGGCTGTTTCGGAGTCTATAGGTAACGGATACACACACACACAGACACACACACACAGAGACAAAGTTCAATTTATAAATAAGTTTATATATATATATATATATATATATATATATATATATATATATATATATATTTGAAATGATTTGTTTGAATATCTACTTAAATGGTTTGTTTGAATATCTACTTAAATACGAGTATCGATCAAAAATAATATTAAAACAAATCATTTCAAATATTTGAAGTGATTTGTTTGAATATTATTTTTGATCGATACTCGTATTTACGTAGATATTCCATTTAATTAAACAGTAGTATACATTTATTTCTACTGGCCTGATTATTTACGATAAAGTTTTGTTATGAAAATGGGTGTCATTCGGTAGGATTCGAACCTGAGACTCCTATCCACATAGGGGAAGCCACCAATTGACCAATTGTAAACATGTCGAATGACACATATTTTCGTAACAAAAATTTATCGCAAATAATCAGGCCGGTAAAAATAAAAATATAATACTGTTTGATTATAAACAGAATATCTACTTAAATACGGATATCGATCAAAATAATGTTCAAACAAATCATTTCAAATATATATATATATATATATATATATATATATATATATATATATATATATATGGGCGGTATTTAAAGCATGTGCTTGAAAGATATGTACCTGCTCTTTGTGAATCAATATACAAACAGCAGAATTTCAAATTGTCGGTTGTTTAAAGACCATTTCATTAATCTTCGTAAATTTCCTTATATATGTTCCTTATATATGTTCCAAAATATAGTTTATAATATATATATATATATATATATATATATATATATTATAAACTATATTTTGGAACATGTACAGAATTTTTTTTTATATATCCATTTTTTTAAAATTCTGTACATGTTCTAAAATATAATTTATAATAAATATTCACAGCTTTATATATTATATATCGGGTACTGTTTTAAATTAATGTTTTGAACGTTGTAAAAATTTTTTCTTCGTTCTGTATTCACTCGGATATATCCCGGACAGAAGTTAGTCGATGTGTCTAGCCACACTGATGAGCTGTGATACAGCGAAACAGGCTTGTATGTGGATGACTAATATATATATATATATATATATATATATATATATATATAATTGCAGATTACAGATTATAAATTATCTAAATTACGCAAAAATGAAAGTAACATTGACATAATAATCTAGGAGGTTGCAGCCTGGGGAGTTATTTGGCCAGATGTAAGGGGTGATATGGTCGCAGAAATTGTCTGACAGCCATGACTGGGTTCTCCTGTTTGTGTGGCATGGTATAAAGTCCTGTTGCTAGACATATGGTCTTCCAGGAGTTACCCACTTGATCTAGGTCAGCACTGCCTTTTCAAGGCACTTGATGCAGGACTCCGTGTTGAGTCTGAGGCCCTGTGGGAAGATAACCGTCGCCATAACTTCGCCATCACTCGTGATCACTTCAGCCGCCATGATGTTGACGGGATATATCATCCAACTCTTTCCGAATCCCCCTGTACTGTCTTCAGATTGACATACAAACACTCTGGAATGTTTGTATTGGCGCTTCCAGTACGTATGCTAAGCAGTACAGCTTGTCGTTTGCAAATTTATGGCGGCGTGAATTGCGTTATGATACTCTTTTTTTTCTCACAGATGGTGACCAACTGATCCTGTTATACTGTGCAGCCGACAAAATCAAAAACAAACTACGCGCATGAGCGAAATGAAAAAAAAAAAGAATTTACTCATCGCTCCCTGGATAAACATTGATTTTTCTTTTTTTGAAATTGCAAAAATTTGTAAGAGTTACGTCAGTTATTTTGCTTGTTAATAATAAATAATAATAATAATAATAATAATAATAATAATAATAAAAAGAAGAAGAAGAAAAGAAGAATCATTTGATAAGTATTTAAATAAAGCGTTACGTAAAAATAATCCGAAGGTCTCTGAAAGTCTGTATTTTTTTTTTTATTCAGCATGAAACAGATGTCCTCATCAGTTGATTTTTCAGTGCCGTCTGTTTATCTTTTGTCTAAACAAATCCCCAAACATTCTCCTTTTCTCTTTTTATTTCACACTTACCACTTATCAATCGCAGAAACACTTCATGCCCCAACAACGTACAAGTGTAGGGGGGGGGCGGGAGGAGGAGGGAAAAGGAAAAGAAGATGGTGATGGAGTTGGGCTTGACATTGTCCCACAAAATATAATACATATGCGAAACGAGAACGGATGTCAAAAAACAAAACAAAAATAACTCCCTCAGAAAAAAACAAAACAAAACAAAAATAAAACAAAAAAACAAAAAAGTGCATGATGGGAAAAATAAAACAATTAAAAGCTCTTGCTATTTCTCTTCTCAATGTCGAACGGAAGCGAAATACACAAAAAAAGTAGCATTAAAACCACACAGAAAAAAATGCCCACTAAAATAATTCTACAAGGATATACAAGTAATTCTATGCATCTGTACGTGTTATGCATATGTGAGTATTCACTGACGCATATGTTTGCAGGGATTTTGCAATATTTTAATTTTGCAACGATGTCCACCCTGTATAAGGCCCACGAGCCACTAAAGATAGAAAACGACAGAGTAACAGTTACAGTTTATGCAGTCATGTTGATAATGTAACTGTTAACACTTAAACAGATTGTAGCGATCGAAGAAGCATCCTCTTGGGAGTCGTCGATACCACAATGCAAAAACTAGTTAACCCTCCAAGCAGGAGTCAAAACACTATGAAAGTATAAAAACGGACTTTTATGAAATATATAGATTAAATTTTTTTGAAGGAAAAATATTACCAACAAAACTTTTTTGGATAAAAAATATTACCAAAAAAAAAAAACCAAAAAAAAAAAACATTTTTGAAAGAAAAATATTGCCAACAAAACGTTTTTGAAGGAAAAATGTTACCAACAAAAATACGTTTTTGAAGGAACTACTGTTTCGGCATTAAATGAGCCCATGGGATTGATATGCCGTAAAACAAATGAAACCAAACCGAACTTGGCGTTGTTTAATGTCGGTGGTCGTACCGGAATCCGTCATCAACGTAATGAAATGTATGCAAAGAGAATGAAGGTGTTTCTCTACAATGTTTAAGTGAAAATTATACCCGAAATCTACATGGATATACGGGTGGCTGTATACTTGCCACGTTTCGTGTTCTGTATTTTTGCCCTGAGTCACCAGCAAATGCATTGGATATCGGCTCGGAACGAGAAATCGGGGAGCCGAGTTCGAATGCCAGCTGAATTCACTGCCTTCACTTACGCGCACATACCCTTGGGAAAGGTATTAATCCGTCTATTCTTTCCAGTTATGGGTTAAATAGCAGGACAGATTGGGTTCTATAGCCTTGACTGGCAACCAGTCTACCGCAGAAAGCAATGGCAACCAACTGCGGAATAATCTTCTGTCCAGTTAGTCATGTCTCTTTCGAGACATGATCGCCCAAGCGTATATCACGTATGGCACTTAACTGACTGAACCGGCAAAGGCTTGATAATCCATAAAAAACGAATCAAGTGATTCTAGAGATATTCTAGGTTTTTAACAACTTTAGTGCCAATGCTATTATTATTATTATATCATTTTTCATCATATTTTTATTTCTGCTATGGTCGCACTACCTACCAAGTCTGCGGGAAGACCTAAAGCATGTTTTTTTCATGTTTTTTCTATCTCCCCTAACATCCCCAGCGTTACATTCTTTACCTTCTTTACGGGGTATGTATAGACGGTCTACATCAGCCTTTGGATGATGCATCTTGTTCTTAGAAAGAAGCTTTCTTGTTTTAGAATCCATTCGCAAGATGTTGAAACTATATTGGACAACTGGTATTGCAAGGCTATTAATGGCCATAATTCTGTTCTGAGAATTCAATTCAATTTTTAATATCATTCATTGCCTTCTATGGTACTCTTTACGCACTATTTCTTTCATTTTTTTATGGTCCATTGTTTCACCCTCATTTACACCTAGGTATTTATACGCTTCTTTTGGCTTTAATTCTTTTATTGTTACAGCAGGGTCTAAGCTAATTGAGGATGTTTCTTGTATTGATCCACGTAAAATTGTAGCTTTAGCACATTTATTCAAATTGAATTTCATTCCAGTGTCTTCGCTGAAGAATTTTACAGTTTGCAGAAGAACTTCCAGCTCATTATCATTCTTAGCATACAACTTTAAGTCATCCATGTAAAATAGATGGCTTATTTTCTTTTGGCCTATTTTATAACCACATTTTGTCGTATTAAGTTGACTGGTTTGTGCTATTAATGATATGCAGAATTGTAAGGGAGACAAAGAATCACATTGAAATATATCTATTATTATTATGTCATTTTTCATCATATTTCGATTTCTGCTTTGGTCTCACTACCAACCAAGTCTGCGGGGAGACCTAAGGCAGGTAGTGGCGTGTTGTTATGGCTCCATTTCATGTTTTTCTATCTTCCCTATCATCCCCAGCATTACATAGATAAAGTTTTCCTTAGTGTGTGGGCTGTACTTAATAAGACAATTTTTTGTATATCTCTTAAGCTGGGGTTTCCAGGGATTCTTTCAATGTGCTGTTTTGTTCCATTTTTTATCATTCCAAGTGCACCTACTATCACTGGCACAACTCTTGTTTTCAATTTCCACATTTTTTCTATTTCAATTTCCAGGTCTTTATATTTTGACAGTTTTTCAAATTCCTTGATTGGTATGTTACAATCCGCTGGACAAGCCATATCAATTAATAGACAAGTTTTCTCTTTCTGGTTTTTAACAATAATGTCTGGCCTGTTTGCTTCAATTTTTCTGTCTGTGTAGATGGTGTAATCCCATAGAATGGTTACATCTCCTATTTCTGTAACCGGTGCTGGGTGATGTTCATACCAGTGTTTGTTTACAGCTTTTCCATAATGTTTGCACATTGCCCAATGTAAATATTGCCCAACTCTATCGTGGCGATTTTTATATTCATTTGGGGCAAGCACAGAACAGCCTGAGATTAGGTGGTCTATTGTTTCTTGGTGTTTATCACAAAACCTGCATTTTGGATCCATATTATTATGCATAATATTTGCCTGGAAGTTTCTAGTGAAAAGACTTTGGTCTTGTGCTGCAAGAATAAAGCCTTCAGTTTCAGACTTTAATCCAGATGCACGTAACCATCGATGAGTATTAACTTTGTCAACATTGGATTTATTGGCACGTTCTGGATATTGGCCATGCAGAGGTTTGTCTTGCCAGCGCTGTTTCATCTGTTCAAGAGCTTTATCTTTGGCTTTCATTTTCATATTTATTGCCGCAATAGTTGGTTCTTGGCTTCTGTTTTGCTTTTCTACAGAATCTACTAACTGTAAATCTTGTTTGTATTTACTGCCTTCTTTTATTATTGAATATTTTTTCTTTCTTTCTTCATGTTGCCTTACTAATTGTATCATCCAATCCTTTGTTGTTTCTATGTATGTTAGTAAGCTAATAGTTGTTGTCTTGTATGACAATTCCAGCTGAATAAGACCTCTTCCACCTTCTTTACGGGGTATGTATAGACGGTCTACATCAGCCTTTGGATGATGTATCTTATGCTTAGAAAGAAGCTTTCTTGTTTTAGCATCCATTCGCCTGATGTCGTTTAGAGTCCAGTTTAAGATGTTAAAGCTATATTGGACAACTGGGATTGCAAGGCTATTAATGGCCATAACTCTGTTCTGTGAATTTAATTCAGTTTTTAATATCATTCGTAGCCTTCTATAGTACTCTTTACGCACTAATTATTATTATTATTATTATTATTATTATTATTATTATTATTATTATTATTCGGGAAAACATGTCTAGTCTATGAAAATAAACGTTCTTTTTTAATTTATTGCATCTGTTCTGAACGTGGTAAACCATATCTCTCCACGATTTCTTATCCTTCGTAACGTCTGCCTGTTTAGCAACGTCTGCCTGTTTACTGTTTCTTCCACTGCATCCATTTACATAAGCTCGTTAGGTTGGTTTCAAATATGTCCTGCATGCATGAAATTTTCTTTCCTGCATCCAAGAAATTTCAAACTCTCCCTTTCTGATTCTCAGCATAAGCGTTTTCTTTTTCTCTCCACTTTCTTTAAGATTGCTTAATTGCTTACTGGCAATGGAATTCTCACTATCCTTCTGTATAACTACGTTTCTGTTTTCCAGTTTGAGACAAATGTTTTAATTTGGTCTTTTTTGTTGTTATTTGGAAATTATATCTGTCTTTCTACATGGCAGCAAATGCTTGACAATCTCATCAAATATGAAAGAAAGACTCGAAGCAAAGGAAATGTGGTCCTACAGTAGAATACTGAGGATGCCATAACTGAATACGTGAACAATCCATGTTAAGCATCACCGATGCTAACACAATATAAACCTCTTTACCAGACACCATTAACCTTGCCTCATGGACTGAAATCACTCTGGATGTTTTGGGGACCTTTGGGTCAGGCAACGACTGTATATTTGCATGGCCAAGGATGCATTCCCAAGACTGAATAGAGTATTGAGAGACAGGAAGAGTTCATTGGAAAAAAAGCAAAGAGTACTAGAATAGATTGTTACGTCATATCTGTCTCCCTTTATGGCAGCGAATACTGGACAATCTCATAAAATACGAAAGAAAAATTTGAAGCAACAGAAATTTAATTCTACAGAAGGATGCTGAGAATACCATGAACCGAACACGGTACGATGGACGAGGTTTTGGGAGAGAAAAAACAAAAACAGGAAGGAAAATTATGTCTAACACCAGGAAGAGACAAATGAAGGTTCTTGGACGCGTAGAGAAGGAGAATCTGATACCTACAAGGCGGATAGAAAGAAAGAGAGACAGGGAAAAATAACGCGTGACATATTCGATGACACATGGCCCAGTGGATAAAAATATTGGTAGGATCCAGCGACTTGACACAAACAGTTGTGCATCCGGAAGTGGAATGATTTATGGAACGAGAACAGTCTACCCCAGTGATCGAATTAAAGGGTTCGGTTCAAAATCCCAATCACCTGAAGAAGGTCGGAGCGTAAAGTAACCGAAACATCATGAATATGACAAAGATAAAGATGAGTACAACAGTCCGAACAATGTAAATAACAGAAATACCCCATCCCAGAAATATAGACAAATACTTGATGTGTTTAAGCAAATGTATGGCAAAACAGGGCTTGGGAGAAATAACAAGACAAAAAGTAATAAGAGCTACAAGGGCCAGGAAGTTGTGGCGGGCCATGATTACTTATGCTCCGAAGGGACACGGCACATAAAAGAAGAAATAAAATTATTAGTAGCATACTAGAATGAGGATACTAGAATTATTAAACATGCATTAACATGCCTCGGATCCGTATTAGTAGTACTAGTGAACTCTGAAAAGTCAACCAACAAAAGTTGAGCATTTTACTGAACAATTATAAAGCCCGTTCTAAAAATAGTTTGGCCATATTTTGGGAAGTAGTTTAATAGTTTTAATTCATCACGTTTGGTTCTGCCAACGATGGACGCCTATGGTATCAACTAAAATAATATATATATATATTAAATATGTTTTAAAGGTTTTCATAACCGGGGGAGGTAATAGAGGCAAGCTCCCGCTGTCTATAAAATGCTTCTGTGGTATGCGTTTCAAATAGCTATAGACTAGACAAAGGTGTACAACTGGTGCCTCATGATCAGCTACTACGGGCAAATAAAGTTCGTCAGCCAAGAAAGTCAATCTAGCTAGGAGGAAGGAAAACCCTGATTTTAAACCTCTGCTGCCTTGTGGTCATATTTAAACACTGAAATGTCTAGAAAAGTTAATCTAAGCAGAAAACCCACGCGGGATGGAACCTCGAAGGTGGCTTGATGACAACTTTGCGGCAATTTTTGCAGTCAAGTCAGCCCCAAATGTATTGCCCGTTATATATTTAGATTTTGTCTATATGGCCGGGATGGGTGGGGCTATATAATCTGGGGAGCTCACTGCCTCCATATACCATCTCCCAAGCCTGCGCCCGAGATAGGTCTCTCCTGTGTTGCCACTAAAGAGTGCAAGCTAAACGAATGCCTCTTACTTCGTACAATGATTGTATAGAAGTTACGTTGTCATTAGATTTGGTGTCTATTAAATTCGTAACGATTTACTGTATGAGGGATGAGAACTTAAGTGTGCTTAACTTGAAAACCAGTCTTCATGGCCCAAAACCACTTTATTAGGTCTTACACTACAACAAAGTGCCTTAAATATCTCACATTAGACTTAACATTGATTCCTCACCTCTGGTTCTGCCAAATTTCAATTTTTTTTTTTAAATCATTTCACCCCGAGCAAGGCGGAAACGCCACTGATGTGCAGGGGGTTACATAAATGTAAAAAGATTAATTAGAAAAGAGTGAGGAGTACAAACTAGTTAGAAAGGAACAATAGAAAGTAGGTGCGATGACAGATACATAGGTGGAGAGAAAGGGAAGGTTATACAGGGGTGGGGAGAGAGCTAGAGTCCAGTGGTTAGTAGATGAGTATTGACTTTGCATTTAAATTTCTGGAGGCTGTAGCCGTCAGGAAAGCAAGAATACGGGAGCGAGTTTCACAGGCGTGAAGTGCGAGAGAGGAAGCTGCAGGAGTAGAATTGTCGTCTGCATTTGGCTAAACTGACTATGAATGGGTGGGACCCAGTTGCCAGTCTGGTTGCACGAGTAAACACCTGTTGAGGAGGCATCAGTGACTTAAGCTCATCCAAGCAGAAGCCATGAAAGTATTTATAGAAGAGACAAAGGGAGGCCACATTTCGACGATGGGGAAGTGGCTGCAGTCGAGTCGCCAGATCAGTACCTATCACATTACAGACTCTCCTTTGGAGCTTGTCAAGAACACTGAGGAGAACGGCAGGGGCACCTGACCATGCCATTGGGAAACTAATTTATTTATGAAGACAAAGAATGATTAATCTTAATGTTTGTTTTTTCCTGACTGGCGTATTCCTTTCATTATTAATCGATCAACCACCCAGACGTGCCGGTGTTGGTGGGTGATAGCGGGTATTTCATTGTAACCTTAACCGAAAATATAAGTCGGTTATCTTTGGAATATGTCAAATAGTCAGTAACATCTTTTGTCGTCATTTTTTTTTAAAGGAATGCTTGTGTTGACAAGAACTGCATTGAAAGCAAAGGAAAAAGGTGCCTTGGCAGGAATTTTAGTCAATCTGTGAAAAGTACCGTGAGCCATTTTTTTTTCCGAAGAATCTTTCAGGTCTTGACGTTGATGTACGGATGACATGTTGGGTTCTCTTGTTCTCCGGGGTGATAAAAAATCTGGGAATCCGATTCTAACTTTAGAAGAACATTTTATTTATTTATTTATTTATTTATTTTTGGTAATTCTATCTAACGAGAATTTGTCATTGGAGAATGCTGAAACGCATTGAAGTTCTTTGGGTTAAAAGCCATTTCTGAGATTGAAAGAAACTACGATATATTAACCCCTGTAATGTCGTGAAAACCTTTTATTTACCAATAAGGTTCATCTGAACTAACGAAAGAATGAATAACTGAACATCTCTTTCTCCCCCCCCCCCCCCACACAAATAATGAAAATGTACATATCTGGTTAGAAAAAAATTCTTTTATTCAGAAACACCGAGAAATTTCTTTGTATCCTGATAATATTCGGATGTGTGGAAAAAAAATTAAGTATTTCAGCTCTATGAATTATATTTGAATTTTTTTCATCCAATGCCCAATAAAAGTGTAAATCCCACGTCTATTGAACAGGTGAAGAGGCTCATCCCTTGTTCCCTGTTTAGGATGTGGTTCCCGGCTTTCTTTTTTCCAATGTTTTCACTTCTTTTTCTTTTCTTTTTTTTTTTTCAATTGGAGTAGATAGACAAAACTATCGCCCGGTTCACACTCCACCCACATCTATTGAACAGGTGAAGAGGCTCATCCCTTGTTCCCTGTTTAGGATGTGGTTCCCGGCTTTCTTTTTTCCAATGTTTTCACTCCTTTTTCTTTTCTTTTTTTTTTCAATTGGAGTAGATAGACAAAACTATCGCCCGGTTCACACACAAACTCACGTCTATTGAACAGGTGAAGAGGCTCATCCCTTGTTCCCTGTTTAGGATGTGGTTCCCGGCTTTCTCTTTTCCAATTTTTTCACTTTTACATAGCCCCCTGCACATCAGTTACCACCTTGCTCGGGGTGATATGTTTAAAAAAAAAATGCAAATGTACCAAATTTATGGGACAATGATAGCCATCCTTTTGGAGTTCGTCTTCCGCGGAATTATTTACATCTGTCTCAAAACAATTGGTAAATTTCGTGTATGGAATGTAAAATAAATGTAACAACTATTAAGAAACAAATATAGCTGTTGTATTGAATCTCGTATTTCGTATTATTACTAAATTATTATTAATAACTGTTGGTACATTTCGTGTGGGGAAAAGTGAATGCAAATGTAACAACTATTATGGGACAAAGATAGCTTTTTTTAAAAATCTTGAATTTCGTATTATTACTAAATCTGTCCCATAATTGTTGATACATTTCGCGTGGGGAAAAGTGAATGCAAATGTAACAACTATTATGGGACAAACATAGATTTTATTAAATCTTGAATTTCGTATTATTACTAAATCTGTCCCATAATTGTTGATACATTTCGTGTGGGAAAAGTGAATGTAAATGTAACAACTATTATGGGACAAAGATAGCTTTTTTTTAAAATCTTGAATTTCGTATTATTACTAAATCTGTCCCATAATTGTTGGTACATTTCGTGTGGGAAAAGTGAATGCAAATGCAACAAATATTATGGGACAAAGATAGCTTTTTTTAAAATCTTGAATTTCGTATTATTACTAAATCTGTCCCATAATTGTTGGTACATTTCGTGTGGGAAAAGTGAATGCAAATGTAACAACTATTATGGGACAAAGATAGATTTTATTAAATCTTGAATTTCGTATTATTACTAAATCTGTCCCATAATTGTTGGTACATTTCGTGTGGGAAAAGTGAATGCAAATGTAACAACTATTATGGGACAAAGATAGATTTTATTAAATCTTGAATTTCGTATTATTACTAAATCTGTCCCATAATTGTTGGTACATTTCGTGTGGGAAAAGTGAATGCAAATGTAACAACTATTATGGGACAAACATAGATTTTATTAAATCTTGAATTTCGTATTATTACTAAATCTGTCCCATAATTGTTGGTACATTTCGTGTGGGAAAAGTGAATGCAAATGTAACAACTATTATGGGACAAAGATAGATTTTATTAAATCTTGAATTTCGTATTATTACTAAATCTGTCCCATAATTGTTGGTACATTTCGTGTGGGAAAAGTGAATGCAAATGTAACAACTATTATGGGACAAAGATAGATTTTATTAAATCTTGAATTTCGTATTATTACTAAATCTGTCCCATAATTGTTGGTACATTTGTTGTGTGAAAAGTGAATGCAAATGTAACAACTATTATGGGACAAACATAGATTTTATTAAATCTTGAATTTCGTATTATTACTAAATCTGTCCCATAATTGTTGGTACATTTCGTGTGGGAAAAGTGAATGCAAATGTAACAACTATTATGGGACAAACATAGATTTTATTAAATCTTGAATTTCGTATTATTACTAAATCTGTCCCATAATTGTTGGTACATTTCGTGTGGGAAAAGTGAATGCAAATGTAACAACTATTATGGGACAAAGATAGATTTTATTAAATCTTGAATTTCGTATTATTACTAAATCTGTCCCATAATTGTTGGTACATTTGTGTGGGAAAAGTGAATGCAAATGTAACAACTATTATGGGACAAACAGATTTTATTAAATCTTGAATTTCGTATTATTACTAAATCTGTCCCATAATTGTTGGTACATTTCGTATGGGAAAAGTGAATGCAAATGTAACAACTATTATGGGACAAACATAGATTTTATTAAATCTTGAATTTCGTATTATTACTAAATCTGTCCCATAATTGTTGGTACATTTCGTGTGGGAAAAGTGAATGCAAATGTAGCAACTATTATGGGACAAACATAGATTTTATTAAATCTTGAATTTCGTATTATTACTAAATCTGTCCCATAATTGTTGGTACATTTGTGTGGGAAAAGTGAATGCAAATGTAACAACTATTATGGGACAAACATAGATTTTATTAAATCTTGAATTTCGTATTATTACTAAATCTGTCCCATAATTGTTGGTACATTTCGTGTGGGAAAAATGAATGCAAATGTAACAACTATTATGGGACAAAGATAGCAATTTTGTCCTATAATAGTCACTATATTTCTTATATACTCTGTGTATTAAATATTCCAATTATTATGAGTCAGTAGTAATTAAAAATAATTTGGGATTTTTTGTAAAGTCTTACTACTTCTTTCTCTTAACATTTAGTGCTTGAAATGGTCTTTTAACCATTTTATCCCAAGTAAGGCGGACCGCACCATAGTGTAAGAAAAGACTGGGTACAGTAGCTTTTGAAGAAAGTATAAAGGATGAACGGGATTCAAAAAGATAGGAGATGGCAACAGACATTACATTTAATTTTTTTGTAATTGTAGCTCTAAGGGAAGCAAGTAAACGAAAGTGAGTTCCATGGGTGGTAAGTACGAGAAAATAAACTGTTCAATTAGAAGAGGGGGGTTAAATTTAACTATTTCATCCATAAAAGAGTGGGACCTAGATGCCAATCAAGTATCATGCTTAAATCCACGTGGTTATAGCACCAGGGAGAAAAAGCTCATCAGATCAGTTGACGTGAAAATATTTGTAGAAAAGATAAAGCGAAGCCACGTCATGTCGGTGAGAAAGTAAGTGAAGCCGAGATACCAATTATGCAAGTACAGGGTGTCCATAAATTTCGGAACGACAAATCGGAGAACCGATTTCGAATTCCAGTTGAATTCCTTGTATTCACTTAAGCACAAATACCCTTGGGAAAGGTATTAATTCGTCTCTTCCCTCCGGTTATGGATTAAATAATAGGACAGATTGGGTTGTATAGCCTTGGCAGGCAACCAGTCTACCGCCTAAAGCATTGGCAACCTACAGCGGGATAATCTTCTGTCCAGTCAGTCATGTCTCTTTCGAGACATGATCGCCCGTAGCATGTATCACACATGGAACTTAACTGATAAGTTTGTGTGAACTTTTAAAAATTTATAACTTTATTTATATTTGCGATAGAAATAATTTGTAAAAAGGATTAGAAAGAAGTAAATCTATATTTTTTAAGGTTTTATTGAAATTTTATTTAAGTTTCCACATGTCCTCCATCATTAGCAATACAAAGGGTAATACGATTTTACAGTTGACGAAAAACACTTGCCAACTGATTTACAGTAATGCCTGAAATCACATTAGTATCAATAACTATATTTAAAACTAGATACATTAACCTTTATAATTTTTTTTACAAATTATTTCTGTCACAAATACAAATAAAATTATAATTTTTTTAAAAGTGCACACGGACTTTATGGACATATTGTATTCGTCTTCTATGTACCCTGTCCCTTCAGGATGTAGGCGATCATGGTTTTCCATGACTCCCTATCCCTGGTGGCTCTTAGCACGTGTTCTTTTGTTACACCATGCAACTCTCGTTCCATCATCCACCTGATGAGGTCCTTCAAATATGTTATCCGCTGCTTTCCCCTGTCTCTTTTTCCCTCTATCTGGCCTGTTAGTATCAGATTCTCCAAGCCCTCCTTCCCCATTACGTGTCCCAGGAACTTCAGCTGTCTCTTCCTGATGCTCACTATTAATTTCCTTTTTGTTGCCATCATTTCTAAGACCTCATTATTGCTCACATGCTCGATCCATGATATTCGCAGCATCCTTCTGTAGAACCACATTTCAGTTGCTTCAAGTTTTTCCTTCATCTTTGATGATATTGTCCAGCATTCACTGTCATATTGAAGAACTGACATCACATAGTAATCCAGTACTCTCTTCTTTGTTTCTAGTCAAATTTTCCTGTCTCTTAATACTTTACTCAACTTCTGGAATGCGTCCTTCACCATGCCAATTCGCCTTCGGATCTCTGTGTCGCATTTTCCGTCTTACAACCGTTAAAATAATTCAAATTTGAATCTGAATAAAATGACTTAAAAATGTTATTCTTATAAAATCTCTTGCATTCCAGTTTGGTAAATCTGGCAACTTGAAGAACAGGACTTCAGTTGGGCGCAACCCAGTGAGAATCGAATTCTTTATATCTTCTATGTGTAAATATAAAATGATTCCGGTAAATAAGAATAATTTTATATTTACAACATTCTAAAATATAATACAATTAAAACTAAAATGGAAACTAATGTAAAGCAGTATTTATCATTTGCCAATTGATACAGAAACACATATGTAAACATATCTAAAAGATGAAGGATGTGCGTTACGATGCAATGGATATCGGCCCGGAACAAGAAATAGGAGAGTCGAGTTCGAATTCCAGTTGCATTCACTTACGAGCAAATACCCTTGGAAAATCCGTTTCTTCACACCAGCTATGTGTTAAGGACAGATTGGGTTTTATAGCCTTGGTCGGCAACCAGCCTACCGCAGAATGTAATGGCTACCTACTGCGGGAAAATCTTCTGCCCAGTCAGTCATGACTGACTGAAATATGTTAATATTTCTTTCTTCATAAATTTATAAACATTTAATAAATTATTAAAATATGTGAACCAATTAAAGAAATCCTTACTAATTATAATTTTATAAAGTTTGCGCCAATTGGCAATTAGCCGATGTTTGCCAAACATTCTAATTTTTTTTTTATCATTTCACCTCAAGCAAGGCATTCCATCGCCACTATTGCGCAGGGGGTTACATAGGGGAAAGTGATTGGAAAGAGTGATTAGATATAGGAAATGTCAGAAGGAGGGTGATAGACGGGTAAGAATAGCGAGGATGGAGGTTGGGTAGATGGGAAAGGTGTTTGAGAGAATGGATGCGAGTTAGTGTGTTAGGAGGTGTCTATTGACATTACATTTAAACTCCTGGAGATTGTAGCTGTCAGGGAAGAAAGTATGTGGAAGGGAATTCCATAAGCGGGAAGTGCGAGGAAAGACAATCTAATACATAAATAGTGTCTAATATATTTTGTTGTCAATTCTGAAGAACAAATAAAATGTATAAATTAATTTTGATGCTTAGATTTTATTAAAATTCTAAGCATCACGTTTTGTAACAATAAATATTGCCGAGGAGTGAAGGTAGTTAAAATAATAATGGTGTCAAGAGAAAAACCATTCTTTTGGAACGGTTTATTTATTTATTTGCGGTGCAAGTTTTCCAAGATTTTATTTATCTAAACATTGCAATGAAAAAAAAAAAAGAAAGAGCTCATCACTTGATACCGGTACCATGTAGCGCATGGTCGAGTCACCGGCGTCTAAACCTGTTTCTCCGCCAGGCTGTTCTAGTGAGAGGGGTGATCAGACAAGATTAGAAACAAGACCTGTGAAATAATGGATGAACCTTCTAGTCCTGTAATTTGACTCATAGCTAGAGGGAGAAGATATGTATTATATTATTAAGTAGTAATTAGTGGGGGATCAGTTTATTACTTCATAACAATAGAAAAGCGATCTCCCACTTTATGCCCAGTAGAAGTAGTAAGATCAATGGTCCTCAAGCTCAAAGGGTTAAACTCGGCGTCATAGCCAGTGTGGTCATTTGTTGCCTCCGCCGAAAATCATTCAGCAGTTAATTACATGACTGCGTTAGAGTTACGGGAGACAAAATGTAGTTCGATTTTTTCTGGATGTTCAGATAAAAAAAGGTAGGTTTCTTTAATAACTAATTGTTGATTTGAGTTCAGCATATACATTTGCACAGAAATAATGCTATTTTGGATAAATTTGAAGGGGGAAAAAGCCTTCGGGACCTAAAACGAAAATTTACCACTTAAGGCAGGTCGTGGTGTGTTGCTATGGCTCCATTTCATGTTTTTTCTATCTCCCCTAACATCCCTAGCGTTATATAAACAAAGCCTTGAAACTTCTGAATATCATTTCTTATGTCTTTGTTTATGAGTGCATCAAATTTGATTAAAATCGGACCTCCTTCTATAACCTGATTTTTTCAATTATCGATATTTATTGGGGGTACCTCGACACAAAACCTAGCTTAGAACACTTGCTGATGCTTATAGTACAACTGTGTAAATTTTCAAGAAAATCGGTTCAGAAAAAAAATCGCGTATTACTTTCAGTACAGGGAGTAAATAGGCGGAAATTTCAGTAAAGGAAGTAAATGGGTTGAAATTTGTTACCTACGCCAAAAGTTATTCAGCAGTTAATTACATCACCGTGTTCAAGTTACGGGAGAATTTACCGCTATTTCTGAGTTTGGGAATCTGATTGGGGCTTGGAAGGAAATGTGTATGCAACTGAAAAATTACAGAATAAACGAATAAACGTGTGTATTTGTTGCTAGGGAAAAACCTGATAAAACATTCACAACATTTTCAGGACAGCAAATCCCATTAACTTCAGCCGATGGGTGTTCACAACTAAAAATCTTAATCCATGTTACGGCTGGAGGTTCTCTATAAATAATACCGTTAATGCAAAGGCAATTAGATTCTGAGGGGGTCTTCGTTAAAAAAAATAAAAATAAATAAAAGTAAATAAATAAAAAAACTGTGCATCTCTATAATAGTCCTCCCACCCTTATTTTTTTATCCTCGGGTGGTCGTACTGTATTCAAGAACCCAGATAAAATATAGCTTTCAAAGGCCGAAAGGAAAGAACAGAAAATATTCGCCCCAAAATATTTTATATATATACACTATATATATATATATATAGTGTATCGAGGAAGTAGATAATTTTCTAAACATATACTGTTAAATATAAGAGACAATGAATGTCTATCATGTTTAATCATAAGCCGTTCTCCAATATTTGGATAATTTTTTATTAAGTTGGTTCTAAGCTTTCGGCTCACATGATCCATCTTCAGAGAGGTTATAAGGACGGTAATACAAAAATATACAACATCCGCGACGATTTTATCTTGTGTTGACATAAAACTTTGCTAAGCAACGATAACAGTTACCAAATACCAAACGCAGTTCCTAAATTTCTAATGCGGTTCTATGACGTCACTCCGCGGGAGAGCTCGTAATGTTAACAGAACCATATATTTAAATGCAATGTAATGTGTTATGACCAAATTTAAACGTGATTTTATTAAGTGTGCGTTGTTTGGATTTAATGTAGATGGCCTCCAATATCTGAAGGTTCTTTTTACTGTGTGTATGAGGATTATTGTATTGTTGACTAAAATCTGTCACATATATATATATATATATATGGAGAGAGAGAGAGAGAGAGAGAGAGAGAGAGAGAATAAAAGTCATTAAAACGACACTTTCCAAAGTAGGTGTGGAAATATTTCCGGAGAAAGAAAAAGCAATTGCTGAGAAAATTCTTGTCAGTCAAATGTCAGCTTGTCCCATAATTTATACATTTATACGCGCAAGTTATATGCTCGTAGAGCAGCTGTTAATGAAATGGGGAGCCTGTCGCTTTCAAGTGCCCCTCATCCGCTTCTTTTATTTTCGCACAAAGACCAATGCAAGACCCACTAAAGTTTGAGGGGCAGTAAAATATGACTAGTAATGTTGTGCGTAAGTGAATGCAAAGAATTCAACTTGAACAAGAGATCGGGGTGCCGAGTTCGAATTTCAGTTGAATTCTTTGCATTCACTTTCGCACAAATACCCTTGCAAAAGGTATTAATCTGTCTCTTCCCTACAGTTATGGGTTAAATAACAGGACACATTGGGTTCTATAGCTTTGGCTTTCTACCGCAGAAAGCAATGGCAACCTACTGCGGGATAATCTTCTGCCCAGTCAGTCATGTCTCTTTCGAGACATGATCGCCAGAGCGTGTATCACGTATGGAACTTAACTGAAGGACTGAATATAATAGTTGAATACATGATTAAGGATTCTACTGGGCATAAAGTGAGGAATCGCTTTTCTATTGTTATTAAGTAATAAACTGATCCCCCACTAATTACTACTTAATAATATAATACATATCTTCCCCCTCTAGCAATGAGTCAAATTAAATGACAGATTGGGTTCTATAGTCTTGATTGGCAACCAGTCAACCGTAGAAAGCAATGGCAACCTACTGCGGGATAATCTCCTGCCCAGTCAGTCATGTCTCTTTCGAGACATGATCGCCCAAAGCGTGTATCACGTATGAACTTAATTGACTGAATGTTATAACCACAGATTAGATGTGGCACAAGGCCGAAAGTATGGGACATTCAACGAGAATCGAACTCCCTTGTAATTGGTTCTGGCGAGGAGAGCTTGTTAACCATTACACCACGTCGAGGTGCCCAAGTTAACAAGAAGAGATATATGAGTCTAAGAGTTGTAACGTTAACAGATGTTCTTTTCATTCATTTTTCTAGGAGCATAAGTACTTTCAACCTCTTTCGGAGATCATCTTCAGGGGTGTGAGTTATGGTAACAAATGTAACCGGAAAACTGTGTTGTTAAAAATTACTAAATTATTAAAAAAAATATTATAAATAAGCAAAAAAAAAAAAAAAAAAAAATATATATATATATATATATATATATATTATTTATTCATAAATTATAACATAGATATGTTACAATATCACTACAAAAGTAGCCATTTTGTTTCAACACTTTTTTGTCTTTTCAAGTGATGTGATAGTTCTTAAATGAATGGTGTAAAAGTCTGAAAACGAGCGTGGCCCCTTTAATCAGGGAGGTATTATTGTATATGTAATGTGGACCAATCAGAGTGAAGCAACTTCTCATTTGGAAAATATGCGGGCAGGCTTAAGGTGAATTTTGGTGGGTATTGTTTTAATATTTGTTTGGAGTCATATTATTATTATTATTATTAATTAATACTTATGTCTACCTCGTTTTCAGACTTTTAAACCATTCATTTAAGAACCATCACATCACTTGAAAAGACACAAAAGTGTTGAAACAAAATAGCTACTTTTGTAGTGATATTGTAACATATCCATGTTATGATTTATGAATAAATAATATTATTAGCTCTACTTTTGTATTGAGCACTTTCTTAAAAATAGTGTTTCTTTTGACAAGGAATATTATTCCAACAATACTTGGATATATATATATATATATATATATATATATATATATATATATATATAAGTGTGCGTGTGTATGTTTCATGCTTGAATGCCATCTTTAGGCCATGTGCGTTGTGTTTTTGCTCTACTATTTGTATATGCTGGTCAATGGTGTATTATGGCTAAGCAAGGTCTATTCTATCATCCTACCGGCTATTGCGTACGCAGTAACGGTTATATTTCGGATTATTCTAGAGACTAAATAATAATTGTAGATCCAAAAGTGTTTATTTTTAGCTATTGTATAGTGTTTTTTGTTTACTTTTTACTCATTATTTTTATTGATTACTTATTAATATTTGTTGATTATTATTATTATTATTATGTCTCTTTTCATCATATTTCGATTTCTGCTTTGGTCTCACTACCAACCAAGTCTGCGGGGAGACCTAAGGCAGGTAGTGGCGTGTTGTTATAACTCCATTTCATGTTTTTCTATCTTCCCTATCATCCCCAGCATTACATAGATAAAGTTTTCCTTAGTGTGTGGGCTGTACTTAATAAGACAATTTTTTGTATATCTCTTAAGCTGGGGCTTCCAGGGATTCTTTCAATGTGTTGTTTTGTTCCATTTGTTATCATTCCAAGTGCACCTACTATCACTGGCACAACTCTTGTTTTCAATTTCCACATTTTTTCTATTTCAATTTCCAGGTCTTTATATTTTGACAGTTTTTCAAATTCCTTGATTGCTATGTTACAATCCGCTGGACAAGCCATATCAATTAATAGACAAGTTTTCTCCTTCTGGTTTTTAACAATAATGTCTGGCCTGTTTGCTTCAATTTTTCTGTCTGTGTAGATGGTGTAATCCCATAGAATGGTTACATCTTCTATTTCTGTAACCGGTGCTGGATGATGTTCATACCAGTGTAATTATTATTATTATTATTATTATTATTATTATTATTATTATTATTATTATTTGTGTTTATGTGGGCATTCGTAATTAATTGTTAGCTTAATTTGATTATTTAGATGTTTTTGTAATATTCTTTACTTATTTCGGTTGTTTGGTCATCTTCTTTGTTTGGTTCAAAGAATTGGCTTTGTCTAAAGAACGTTACATTATTTACTTATTTTTTTAAAGTAATAACTCCTTCCCACTAACTGATGTCTTACGTAAAACCAACATTATATATGAATTCAAATGTCCGTGGAGAGAATGTATCTCCGACCAAAACAAAAAAAAATACAAAAAAAAAAACGTATATATGTTTGATTGAACTATATTAGGTAGACGTCTTACATTACACACGTCTGATCATTCGTCTATTTTTAAGCATCTACAAAAACATTCCTGTCTACATTCACAATATAAAAAATAATGATCGATAATGCAACTACCCTACACCAAGAAAACAATAAAAGAAAACTACAGATCCTCGAGGCAATATTCATTAAAAAACTTAAACCGTCAATTAATAGAGTCAGCTATGAATACTGTAGTAATGTTCTAAAATGTTTATAAAAACATGACATTACAACATAAAAATATTCCATTTTGGATAATTTTTACGTTCTAATGAACGCTAAGCAATTTGTCAACCATTATATTTGAAGCAGAAAAAAATTAACAGTAATCTTTAGCAACACAGTCTTACGATTATTTGTTTTTTTTTTTTTCACCGCAACTCACACCCCTGAAGATGATCTTGGAAAGAGATTGAAAGTACTTGGGAACATCGAGCAAGAAATAATAAAATCATCTGTCAACGTTACAGCTCATTTCTGACATCTTAAAATTATAATACGCGAAAGATTATCTGTGAGTATGAACGAATTTTATTAAAAATAAACCGACACAAAGTTTGCAATTGATTTAATCTGACATGTCTACAAGAAAATCTACTACCTAAACGCAACCCCCCCCCCCCCCAGACACACAGAGTTAATTGTTAGCTTAATTTGATTATTTAGATGTTTTTGTAATATTCTTTACTTATTTCGGTTGTTTGGTCATCTTCTTTGGTTCACACACACACACACACACACATACACACACACACACACACACACACACACACACACACACACACACATATATATATCCAGGTAAAAAGAACCAACAGGTTTAGAATCTCGAGTTCTCCCGCATTTACTTTTTAAAAACTAATCAACGTAACATATATGGTAGAGCGTAATATATATACAATAAAATTTGTTTTGTTTTTTTATTTAAAATCAATTTAATTTACATTGCAACACTGAAATTTCTATGTTTCGATATTTTACCTCGTCATCAGGCAAAGTAAATCATTTTTACGACAATGATTCATCATTGCCTGATGATGAGGCAAGAAAGTTAGCATGCGTAAAAAATTTTTTAACATGATTTTATAAAAATAATGATTACGTTTGCATTAGTAAACTTTTGTAAAATCGGGTCACTTGCTAGCGGAAAAAAAAAACAGATTTTTAATAAAATTTTGAACGTGTTAGAAAACATTAAATTAAATATAATTAAAAATACTTTGATCTTTACTTTTAATGATAATATGAACATGTTAATGATAAAACTTTGTTTTAACAAGTTTTTGGGCCTTTTAACATCATGCTATGCTGTTTACTCGGCGAATGTGTAGAGTTACATATATATATATATTTTTTAATCATATCACCCCAAGCAAGGCGGTAACGCCACAGATGTGCAGGGGGCTACGTAAGAGTGAAAAGGTTGGAAAAGAGAAAGCCGGAAACCACATCCTAAACAGGAAACAAGTGATGAGCCTCTTCACCTGTTCAATAGACGCGTGTGGAGTGTGAACCGGGCGATAGTTTTGTCTATCTACTCCTATTGAAAAAAAAAAAAAAGAGTGAAAAGATTGGAAAAGAGAAAGACGGAAACAACATCCTAAACAGGAAACAAGGGATGAGCCTCTTCACCTGTTCAATAGACGTGGGTATATAATCGCCCACTGATGTCAATTTGGTCGGGTTTCAATACTGGCTAAAAGCGATTGGATGTCTAACCATACTGATGAGCTGTGATACAGCGAAAAAGATCTGTCTGCGGATATATATATATATATATATATAGGTACCAGTATTCATCATATATATATATATATATATATATATATATATATATATATATATATATAGGTACCAGTATTCATTATATATATATATATATATATAGTATTCATTATATATATATATATATTCATTATATATATATATTGTATTCATTATATATTCTGTATTCATATATATATATATATATATATATATATATATATATATAGGTACCTGTATTCATTATTATATATATATATATATATATATAGGTACCTGTAATAATTATATATATATATATATATATATAGGTACCTGTATTCATTATATATATATATATATTATGTTCGTCCCTCACAGTCGAGGAAGACCACGACTTCTAGTCAATAAGGTTTTTTGAGGGGTGGGTGCGGAAGTGCCTGATAAGGCCAAACTTTGCAAAGAAGAGCCTGTTGCAGAAGTCTTGTGGCTGAGACCCGCCAGTGGTTCCACACTTGTCGCCTTTTGCCACTTGTCTATCGCCGCAGAGCTTTGAATTGATGGTAGAAGTCATGACTTGCTCTTTAATTGGATTTAAGTGAGTGAGAGTTACGCATGGTCGTCAGCCTCACTCTCTCTTCCCATTCCATCTGGGTCCGGGGGTGCGACATAGGCGAGACTTACCGGAGATAGTCAGGGATACAGTGGATGGCCAACAGTGATATTGTTTTGACTGTGCCCTGAATGCGCTCCACAGCACTTAGGAAGGCATTTTTTTTTAATTATCCCGCAACAGGTTACCACTAGATGCTCTGGTAGACTGGTTGCCAGCCAAGGCTATAGAACCCAATCTGTCATGTTATTTAACCCATAACTGGAGGGAAGGAATGTATTAATACCTTTCCCAAGGGTATTTGCGTAAATGACTGCAGGACATTCAACAAGAATTCAAACTCGGCTTCCCGATTTCTCGTTGCGAGAAATCAACTGCACCACAACGTACATCCATCATATACATATATATATATATATATATATATATATATATATATATATATGTTTGCAAACACACACACATATAAATACATTTGTGTGCGTGTGTGTGTGCGCGTGTGTGTGACAAGAGAAGTGTTTCTTTTATCTTAGTTCGTGTGCGTCCCTCCTTAATTTCAAGGTTTTTTTTTATTATCTTTCAATAAGAATGAAGAGGATCCCTTATCATCTGAACCCCTTAACGACTCTGCTGTCTGAATTTTTTATTCCCTTACCATTTTTAACCAAATTCCGACTTGCCTATTCCCACCATCACCGACCTCGTTTGCGTGATAAACCATAATCCTATCCGCTTTCAAAAAATTTTTTTTTCTCTTTCGATCTAAAAATCCGGTCAAAAAAAAAAAAAAAAATTACAGTTAAAAAAAATTAAATAAAACTGAATACTTAGGAAAAATTCGTAGAAAAAAAAAAAGGATTCTTTTGTAGATGGCAAATGTTGGATCAGTTTCCCTCGGTGTCACTTTCTTGATTTAATGAGATAATCAACGAAGAAACATTTCTCGTGAGTTTCGGCCTTCTTTATTTTTTTTTAATGTTTTATCGCAAATGAACCAATCAACATATTATCATCGGCAAGAAGAATAACAAACAAGGTGTTTATGGGGCAAAAAAGAGTGTGAATAAACAGCCTTAGCAGAAATTTATATTACACTACAGGCTTGCAAATAAAGAATTAAAACGAAGATATATATATATATATATATATATATATATATATAGCCTTATCCCAGACTCCACCCAAAGACTAAAAATTCATCTTTAAATTGTACTAACAGTCACTTTTCGTGAAATGTCAAGGTACTTACAATTAAGTTGATTTTCTAAAGGGAAACTTAGATGTGGCACAGAACCGGAAGTAGGAGGAACCCAGTGCGGATCGTTCGTAATTGTCTTAACTAGACAAGTTTTCTAACCCTTGCAACACGCCGTGGGGCCTGAAATATAGCTTAGTTGTGGCGCAAGACCTAGACTAAAGAGTACTCAGTCGGGATCGAACTGACTACTCAGTCGTAATTGATCTAGCGAGAACCATTACACCACGTCATAGTACCCAAGGTACTTGTAATTATGGTTGTTGAAACTACTTGTTCAACAAAAACACGTTTGACATAAGGCCACCTGGTTTTAGCGCTGAACGAGTCTTATGGTGCCAGTATCAATTCTAATATTTATGATGACGATAATTCATATGCAATGTCAATCACTATCTACTGCCACCCGTACCCGATTGATTTTCCGGTGCTATTATAGCGTGAGACCTCAATAGAACATGCGATCTATATCTCGTTCCGACGATAGCGGGATGTCTACCGCAGCATCACGTATTTAGAAAATGTAAGACAGATATCAGCATTCATGTTAGACCTCACCTGATCTGATGGGCACGTGAGGAGAGGGGCACGGTAAATCTCCGCACTGCACCTGGGTAGACGATATATTGAGGTAGACCTCAACCTATGACCGGTTTTTCTCTGTCATCGCTCTCTAGCAACTTTTTCTGCTTCTAACTCTTCCACACCCAGTAACCCATTGTGTCTTAGTGGCTTTACTACCTTGAAGTGAACATGATTAAAAAAAAAGTTTGAGAAGTTACGGGTGGTAGAACTGTAAATTGTTCGGAAAATTAAATCGATAGATTCAAATTCAGAGAGCCTGAATTGAAGCGGTGCCAGTTTCTGTCAAACCGTCAACGATACGTGGGACAGTCTGATAGAGGCAAATGACGCATAATTGACTTAGGTAATGGACCAAATGTGCGTTGTGGTCCAGTGGATATCGGCTCGGAACGAATAAACGGGGGAGCTGAGTTCGAATTCCAGTTGAATTCATTGCATTCACTTACGCGCAAATACCCTTGGGAAAGGTATTAATCCGTCTCTTCCTTCCGGTTATGGGTTAAATAACAGGACAGATTGGGTTCTATAGCCTTGGATGGCAACCAGTCTACCGCAGAAAGCAATGGCAACCTACTGCGGGATAATCTTCTGCCCAGTCAGTCATGTCTCTTTCGTGTATCACGTATGGCACTTAACTGACTGACTGAATATAATAGTTAGAAGATTAAGTCTCCTACTGGGCATAAAGTGGGGGATCAGTTTTCTATTGTTATGAAGTAATAAACTGATACCCCGCTAATTACCACTTAATAATATAATACATCTCTTCTCCCTCTAGTAACAAGAGAGATTGGGTTCTAAAGCGTTAGTCGGCAACCAGTCTACCACAGAAAGTAATGGCAACCTACTGCGGGATAATCTTCTGCCCAGTCAGTCATGTCTCGAAAGAGACATGATCGCCCAAAGCGTGTATGGTACTTAACTGACTGAATGGACCAGAAAAAATAACAAAAAGAAAAAAATATTAATACGAAAGATCGGAAATTGTGGAGAGTCATGATCACCGGCTCACAGAAGAAAAAGAAGGAGCAAGAAAGGAAATGAATGAAATTTGTTTTCGCTTTTATCAATAAAAAAAAAAGAATGACCCACCTTTCACTGGACCGTAAGGGCTGTTGACCACCAGATCTGAGCCGATTACATCTTCGCGTATATACTTTAGAATAGGACTATCCTCCACGTCCATTGTTATCTGTTGAAAAGAAAAGTAAGAATGAAATTGAATAAGAGAGTGAACGAAAAATAAACCCAAGGCAGAAGATTTGTTAGTAACAAACATGACGAAAACACGCTTGATAATAGATTTCGCTTCTCCGGCATCTCCCATAATCAGACTGAAAGTGAGTGAATATATGTTAATGGAATACAATCCGTGGTAAGAAAACTTTCATTGGTAAATAATCCAAGTGGATCCTAGTAATATAATATTAAATAAAATATAATATTAAAGGTAAATTTTCGTTGTATGTCCCGACGCTTTTCCCCTTCAAATTTATCCAAAATAGCATTATCTCTATGCAAATGTATATGCTGAACTCAAATCAACTGTTCGTTATTGAAGAAACTTACCTTTTTTTTTTTTATCTAAATGTCCATAAAAAAAACGAACTATATCTTGCACTTTTTCTCTCCCGTAACTCTCACGAAGTCATGTAATTAACTGCAGAATGACGTACTGCGCATTTGAACGAATTTTGGTAGATTTTTGGTCGATTTTTCTTCATTTACTGATACTTCCGGCGATGTACTTCTGGTAATGAAAGTAATGCGTTATTGTATTTCTACGCTTATTACTCTCATAACAGGAAGTACATCGCCGGAGATTTCAGTAAAGGAAGAAAATCGACCAAAATTCGAAAGAAAATTGCTGCCTACGTAGAACGACATTCTGCAGTTAAATGAGAGTTACGGGAGAGAAAAAGTGTGAGAGATAGTTCGTATTTTTTAAGGTAAGTTTCTTTAATAGTACTACTAGAGCTAAGATTAATGTAAACTTATCACTATACTCGTTTCGTATCTATTTTGTCTATATATATATATATACACACACACACACACTACCGGACATAATTATTAGGCCACCCCAGTTAAAAAAAAAAATGTATTTCATACTATTTTAGTATTTATTGACAAGTGGATAATTCTAAATGAAAATTGAATGTTTCTTTTGTTAACACTGCACAATAACACGTGCATCAAATGTACTTTTCTGGTGTCCAGTTTTTGTGCTCTCTTCCCCATGCCAGTCTCTTCTTCTTGGCTGGTCGAAGCAAAGGATTCTTGACTGCATTGTAAAATTTTGCAAAGTAATAATAACCAAAGAACCATTCTATATTCATTTAGAAATATCCACTTGGCAATAAATAATAAAAATAGCATGAAATACATATTCGTTTTAAAAACTGGGATGGCCTAATAATTATGGCCGGTAGTGTGTGTATATATATAACGAAAATATATATATACACACATATATATATAATGAAAATGAAAAATATTCAAAAGTTTTAAATACAATTGTATAGAACACTTTTTAATACAAATGTGTACTAACCCTATTAGGACCAAAAACTAAGTATTAAACCATCAATTTTATATTATATATATATATATATATATATATATACTTTTAAGGGCGCGATCTTTATTCTTTTAGCTTTTTCGGGGTTTGTGGATTTTATTCGTGTAAAATCTTCTGTACAATAAAGGCGGAAGCTGAAGATGGTTCGCCTGAAATAGGCTTATACTTCCACTTAACCATGGAAAAATGTGTCAGTCTTAATTTTTACGTATATATATATTAGTTTTTTTTTTATCCTGACTCAGCAACGCGACGATAAATAGTGGCAAAGTTTGGATGACTCGGCTGCCTTCGGTCTGAAAACGCAATCTGATACACCCGTGCCTCGCGTCTACGTCTATTACCACTCGTATGTAAAAATCATAACTGCCTGCTCCCCATACGAATATCCTGCCATTATTTAACGAAACTCTTCTCAGTTTACTCACTACTAAACTTGTTAAACGTTGAAGACAGATGAGCCACAAATGTACACAAATGACAAATGTAATCCTACATGGCAACACAACGCCATCTACCGGAAACTTTCTTGAAACTTGATGGCTCAAAAACGAAAAATTTGCGGACATATGTTGATGTGAATTTTAGTCTCTGTTTTGGTGTGAGGAACCCGCGTCAAAAGTTTGAAAAGTGTATTTGACACACTCTATATATATAAACTTATTTATAAATGGAACTTTGTCTGTGTGTGTGTCTGTGTGTGTGTCCGTTACCTATAGACTCCGAAACGGCTGAACCGATTTTCTTGAAAATTTACACAGTTGTACTATAAGCGTCAGCGAGTATTCTTAGCTAGGTTTCGTGTCGGGGTACCCCCGATAAATATCGAAAATCGATAATCGAAAAAATCGGGTTATAGAAGGAGTGATCCGATTTTAATCAAATTTGATACACTCATAGACAAAGACATAAGAAACGATATTCAGAAGTTTCAAGGTTGCAGTTCTTACAATAGTGCAGAAATCGATAATATATATATATATAAAAGGCAAGATGTTTGTGTGCGTGTCTGTCTATCTGCCTGTATGTCTGTACTTTTTTCAGCCTTTTTATTTTAGTTTTTGCTTCGGGTTTGGCTCTAAGTCGGTATAATTGTAGTTCTTAGTCTCAGCCATGATACCATTTACTCAGAGGACTTATTTAGCCTTCAAAATTCAGTTTACGATAAAAAAAAACTTATTTGATATCGATACCAGGAAATCCAGTCATTTTTCTTTCAGTCTACGGTTTCGCTTTAACTGGAAACAACTATTGCTTTTTAGTCTTTTGTGCCAACGTCCAAAGAGTCTGAGCTCCAGGACCATGGACTAGTTTTAAAGCTTTCATTACACCAGAGCAACGCCGGACTATACTGCTAGTATATTTACATATATGCAAGTATGGGTGGAATAATATTCCTTGTCCAAAGAAACACTATTTTTAAAAAAGTGCTCAGTACAAAATAGAGCTGATAATATTTATTCAGAAATTATAAAATGGATATGTTACAATATTACTACAAAAGTAGCTATTCTGTTTCGACACTTCTTGTGTCTTGTCAAGTGATGTGGTTATTTTAAATTGAATGGTTTTAAAAGGTTAAAAACAAGCAAAACCCCTTTAATCAGGGAGGCATTGTTGTATATTGGTTCACATTGTACATACAACAATGCCTTCCTGATTCAAGGGGTTTTGCTTGTTTTTAACCTTTTAAAACCATTCAATTTAAAATAAACCACATCATAAGACACAAGAAGTGTCGAAATAAAATAGCTACTTTTGTAGTGATATTGTAACATATCCATGTTATAATTTTGAAATAAATATTTATATCTATGTATATATAATATTTTCATTTGTAAACAATTTATTACGCGATCTACGTTTCCTAAACAAAAATGAATTATTGAATGTCAGAACAGAAATTATGACTAACTAGAGCATAAAATACCTAGTAGGGTCATAAAAAAATACCATAAAGTACATATTAGGGACATACAACCATGGATAAAAAGGTTATAATTTCTTCTAATTTTTGAAAATTGAGCGTCCATAAAAACATTCTCGTTATGTGAGCGTTCTTAAAAAAAATAAAAATAAAAATAAAAAATTAAAACAGTTATTGCTAACCGCCTAAAGACACCACATGGTAGAAACCTAGGTCGCGTAATAACTCGTTTACAAATGAAGAATATTCAAAAGTTCTACAATATAGTTGTATTGAACACATTTTAATACAACTATGTACTAGTTTAATTTAATTATGACCAAACACTAAGTAATTATCAGGACTGAGCTGTCAAGAGAAGAAAATTTTAAAAACAGATTCCACTTCTGGGATTTATGCATAACTCTTCAGAAATAAATTGAATTTTTTTCGGTGACTGGCGTGTGGATACATTGCTTACATATAACACATTAAAATTTCCCTTCTCTGGTTCCATGCGCCTATGGCTTAGTGGTATCGACTCCGACTGACACCAAATTGGTCGAGTTTTGATCCCGGCGAGAAGCAAGTGGTTGTGTCTAGCCACACTGATGAGCAGTGATACAACGAAACAAGCTTGTATGTGGATGACTAATATATATATATATATATATATATATATATATATATATATATTAATTCCAAAAAATGAAATGTATGTAGATAAAATCTCCAAAACAAGATCCTACTAATATTAATTTTATCAATATTAAAAATAATCCAGGTAAAGGGCTCGATGTAAATACTATTATCTATTTTACAGAGCCAAATATGTAACTTATATCAATAAATTACGAAAGTTACATTCCGTTAAATAGCTACTTCAGCGAGAAAATTCTCGCTTCATTAGCAACGATCAAAAACAAAAAAATTATTAAATCAAACATAGTACAAAAATTCCTTCGGGTATCTGAATTTTTGTATCATATTTGAATTAATAAATACCGAAACATCGTACAAATGGCAAGAAAGATGAGGACAATAGTCCGAATAATGTAAATACTGTAAATACTACCTAATCTCAGAAATATAGACAAATAGAATGATCTATTATTAAACGTCGTACAAATGGCAACCAAGATGAGGACACTAGTCCGAATAATGTAAATATGTAAATACTACCTCATCTCAGAAATATAGACAAATAGAATGATCTATTATTAAACGTTGTACAAATGGCAACAAAGATGAGGACAATAGTCCGAATAATGTAAATACTGTAAATACTACCTCATCTCAGAAATATAGACAAATAGAATGATCTATTATCAAACGTCGTACAAATGGCAACAAAGATGAGGACAATAGTCCGAATAATGTAAATACTGTAAATACTACCTAATCTCAGAAATATCGACAAAAAAGAAACGTTTATCAACGTTTATTTAACTTTTATTAATGCTTCATCATTTTTTTCTTTTTCTCTATATCTCATTCTCTGATGAAGCTTTAATAAAAGTGAAATATTAAATTGATAAACGTTTCTTAATTGTTCTTTATTTCTGATAGACTTTCGCTTATTTGTGATCAAGTGAATAATCTAAACTTATTTATAAATGGAACTTTGTGTGTGTGTCTCTGTTTTTGTGTCCGTTACCTATAAACTCCAAAACGGCTGAACCGATTTTCTTGAAAATTTGCACATTTGTACTATAAGCGTCTGCGAGTGTTCCTAGCTGGGTTTTGTTTCGAAGTACCCCCGATAAATATCGAAAATCGATAATCGAAAAAATCGGGTTATAGAAGGAGTGGTTCGATTTTAATCAAATTTGATACACTCATAGACAAAGACATAAGAAACGATATTCAGAAGTTTCAAGGTTGCAGTTCTTACAATAGTGCAGAAAATTGATAATATATATATATGAAAGGCAATATGTTTTTGTGTGTGTCTGTTTATCTGCCTGTATGTCTGTATTTTTTTCAGCCCTTTTATTTTAGTTTTTGCTTCGGGTTTGGCTCTAAGTCGGTATAATTGTAGTTCTTAGTCTCAGCCATGATACCATTTACTCAGAGGACTTATTTAGCCTTCAAAATTCAGTTTACGACGAAAAAACTTATTTGATATCGATACCAGGAAATCAAAATTTGACTTACATCCATTCATTTTTCTTTCACTCTACGGTTTCGCTTTAACTGGAAACAACTACTGATTTTTAGTCTTTCGTGCCAACGTCCAAAGAATCTGAGTTCCAGGATCATGGATTAGTTTTAAAGCTTTCATTCCACCCGAACAACGCCGGGCTATACTGCTAGTAGGCCTAAAAAATGATAATAATAATAATAATAATAATAATAATAATAATAATCTTATTGACATGACAGTCCCTGCAGATTGTATTGTATCTTTGAATGTCTAAGAAAAAAAAAATACTATCAAAATACAAGTATCTTGATATCTAAATGTCAAAAATGCAGCACCTGCTGACATCAATAATTCCAGTTGTAATTGGAGCCCTCGTATTGGTTGGAGAAGGTTCCGATAGACTCACTGAAGGAATTCCTTCGTGGCCCATGCGTTACAAAAATACCAAAACGTTGTACTCACAAGTACAGCTCACATATTATGAAGAGCTCAGTATTTTCGGCCTTGTGCCACATCTAAGCTGCGCTTAGTCAATCATCATGTTATGAATAGCTTTATTTATTTCGTAAAATGTGTGCGATCCTTTTCTTTCTTTTTTAACAAAAATGTTCATTGAAAATGCCATGATATTTTTTAAATTAGGTCTCTGATTGGGACGCGGAAGGAAATAAGTAAGCAAAAAAAACAAAACAAAAAAAAAACCCGAAGGAAATAATAATAATAATAATAATAATAATAATAATAAGAAGAAGAAGAAGAAGAAAGCCAAAGATAAAGCTCTTGAACAGATGAAACAACGCTGGCAAGACAAACCTCTGCATGGCCAATATCCAGAACGTGCCAATAAATCCAATGTTGGCAAAGTTAATACTCATCGATGGTTACGTGCATCTGGATTAAAGTCTGAGACTGAAGGCTTTATTCTTGCAGCGCAAGACCAAAGTCTTTTCACTAGAAACTTTCAGGTAAATATTATACATAATAATATGGATCCAAAATGCGGGTTTTGTGATAAACACCAAGAAACAATAGACCATCTTAGGCTGTACTGTACTTTCCTCAAATGAATATAAAAATTGCCACGATAGAGTGGGGCATTATTTACATTGGACAATGTGCAAACACTATGGAAAATATGTAAACAAACACTGGTATGAACATCACCCAGCACCGGTTACAGAAATAGAAGATGACACCATTCTTTGGGATTACACCATCTACACAGACAGAAAAAATTGAAGCAAATAGGCCGGACATTATTGTTAAAAACAAAAAAACAAAAAACAAAAAAAAAACTTGTCTATTAATTGATATGGCTTGTCCAGCGGATTGTAACATAGCAACCAAGGAATTTGAAAAACTGTCAAAATATAAAGACCTGGAAATTGAAATAGAAAAAATGTGGAAATTGAAATCAAGAGTCGTGCCAGTGATAGTAGGTGCACTTGGAATGATAAAAAATGGAACAAAACAACACATTGAAAGAATCCCTGGAAACCCCAGCTTAAGAGATATACAAAAAATTGTCTTATTAAGTACAGCCCACACACTAAAGAGAACTTCGCCTGTGTAACGCTAGGGATGTTAGGGGAGATAGAAAAACATGAAATGGAGCCATAACAACACACCACGACCTGCCTTAGATCTTCCCGCAGAATTGGTTGGTAGTGCGACCATAGTAGAAATCGAAATATGATAAAAAAATGACACAATAATAATAAGTTTAAAAGTCATCAAGAACTATATTGGGGAAAACTGTATAAAAAAGTGTAACGCGTTTGGTCTCTTTGGACATCATCGGACTAAATTTGTTGATAAAATTTAATAACAATAAAAGCAGATAAAAGCTGTTTTTAATTAAATAATGCCATAGTTTTATGGCATTTCTTACTTTATGATTCAGGGCAGATTTTTTTCTTTTAATGAGTCGTCGTAGTTTGAAAAAAAAAATAATTTAATGATTTTACATTCTCCAAGATGTCCTCGTTTTAACTAAAAAAAATATTTCGGATGAAAATTTAATGTTAGAAAATTTCATGAAATTAAGCAGTGGGTAAAAAATATAAAAAATATTTTTACAACTAAGTCTAAAAAGAAAATAACAACAAATAGTTTCATTAATTTGTGAATAAGTCCTGAACGTAATAAAACTCGCTATTTATTTAATTTTGGCAAAAAATTAAAAATCAATGTTTTCCATCTGAAAAGATAGGCGCTTAATGACTAAACGTAATTATGTTTTTAGTAAACAATTTTTGTTTAATTCCAAGGGAACACTTAATTAAATTCATGCGGGTGTAAAAATAATCCAAACGTGTAATGATTCTCTCACTGTTCCCCACCCCCACCTCTCTCTCTCTCTCTCTCTCTCTCTCTCTCTCTCTCTCTCTCTCTCTCCCCCTTATATATATATAAATATATATATTTATGTGTGAGTGTGTGCATATATATTTTTGGGGATTTACCTACCTGCTTATCCTTTTGGATGATATATATATATATATATATATATATATATATATATATATATATATAAATTAATGAAATTGATATTAATTAGGATCGGGTTTTTGGCATTTACCTAGCTGGTCATCCTTTTGGATTGAATATATATATATATATATATATATATATATATATATATATATTAAGAAATCCAAAGGATATAGTCTAGTCACAAGATAATAAAACTTACATTCTAACTGCTAATGTTAAATCTGTCTAGAAATCAAAGACTCTCATTAATCAACCATATTAACTACCCACACCACTTTCTTCAGAATTCCAACGGTCAATACACGTGACTTGTTCCCCTATCACTAACCCCCACCAACATCCCAAACACAACTGACCAAAAATAAGAAAAGAGGCTTTCCATTCCTGTCCATACCGCCTGATGAGACATCAAAGTTTCAATGTCGAAACAAATGTACCTTTGTAGTAGATATATATATATATATATATATATATATATATATATATATTATGTACATGTTCTAAAATATAATTTATTATAAATATTCACAGCTCTATATATTATATATCGAGCACTGTTTTAAATTAATATTTTGGACGTTGTAATAATTCTTTCTTCGTTCTGTATTCACTCGGATATATATATATATATATATATATATATATATATATATATATATATATACGCTACCGGACATACGTATTAAGCCACTCTATTTTATTTTTAAAGAAATGATATATTTCATACTATTTTTAGTATTTATTGCCAAGTGGATAATTCTAAATGAAAATAGAATGGTTCTTTTGTTATTATTACTTTGCAAAATTTTACAAGACAAATAAGCAAAGATGAACTTGTTTGATTCACCTTAAATTTTCTTCATTCTTTCATTGATGAAACTGCAATAAAGGTAATTATTAAATATTTATAAATTCATTTTATGCACATGTTATTGTGCAATATTAACAAAAGAATCATTCTATTTTCATTTACAACTATTCACTTGGCAATCAGTCAGTTAAGTGCCATACGTGATACACGCTTGGGCGATCATGTCTCGAAAGAGACATGACTGACTGAGCAAAAGATTATCCCGCAGTAGTTGCCATTGTTTTCTGCGGTAGACTGGTTGCCGACCAAGGCTATAAAACCCAATCTGTCCTGTTATTTAATCCATAACTGGAAGAAATAGACGGATTAATATCTTTCCCAAGGGTATTTGCGCGTAAGTGAATGCAATGAATTAGGCTGGAATTCGAACTCGGCTCCCCGATTTCTCGTTCCGAGCCGATATCCAATGCAATACAACGCACTTGGCTATAAACACTAAAAAATAGTATGAAATACATCATGTTTTTAAACACTGAGGTGGCCTAATAATTATAGCCGGCAGTGTATATATATATATATATATATATATATATATATATATGTATGTGTTTGTGTGTATATATATATATATATATATATATATATATATATATATATATATGAATATGTATATACGTGTGTGGGTGTACACACACACATGTATATATATATATATATATATATATATATATATATATATGACAAAGTGCAAAGAAATGACTGGAAGCTACTGTGATAAGAAAGAAGCAGTCAACATTAAATAATGTTTTTCTCCATTGGTGACCGTATATGGAAGCGTGTTTAATACATGAAACATATATTAATACATGCACATACATATACACACACGCGCATACGCATATGGCTTGGTGGTTTGCATCTCCGACTGGTGACAACTCAGTCGGGTTTCAGTCCCGGCTTGAAGCAAACGGTTAATCTAGCCGCACTGATGAGCCATGATCCTGCGAAACAGGCATGTATGCCAATGATATATATAAATATATATACAGACGCACATAAAAAAAAAAAATTCAGTTTGACCGTTTATATGAAGTCATCTTGATTGAGTTGAAACTGACTCCATTAAACGTGAAGCAGTTGAAATTAAACATCAGTTGCGTACCTACACACAGAATAATCCTTAAAAAACAAATGTAGTTTAATTCAAAAGTACGTGAGAAGAAAAAAAAAATGCTATAAACAAAAGTTAATATGAATTTTGGCAAATTTGCCGATAATACAAAATGCCTCCTTCAGAAATTACACTTAATAAATAAAATTCATCGAAAGGGATTGTCCGTATTATTTCACAAAACATGTTTGAGAAAATTCTTGTTGCTGAAATACAACTTATTTATACAAATACATACACACATACATATATACACGCAAAAATACACATATATACATTATACATTATACATATACACACATACATACATACACACAAAAATACACATATAAACATGATACATTATACATATGCATACATACCTATATACACACAAAAATACACATATATATATTATACATATGCACACATACATATATACACACAAAAATACACATATATACATTATACATATACACACATACATATATACACACAAAAGTACACATATATACATTATACATATACACACATACATATATACACACAAAAGTACACATATATACATTATACATTATACATTATACATATACACACATACATATATACACACAAAAACACACATATATACATTATGCATATACACACATACATATATATATATATATATATATATATATATATATATATATATATAATAATGTCTTTGTTCTATATATATATATATATATATATATATTGTGCTGACTTGTGATGATGGTTACTGCGAAGATTGTTGTTTTTAACTATCAGTTGTTTACGAATAAAAAGATATTTGACAAGCAGGGTTTTGTCATAAAGTGTTCGATATTGAGATAGCAATATAACGTTAATAGGATTAATGTGAGGAATTTCTCACTGAAGTGAGCAGAGTCATGCTAACTTCAAAGTTTCATGAAGGCACCGTTATATTGACTTCACGCGTCAGTGCACGATTTTAAGCTTTTCGATTGAAAATCAAAATTGAAATATATATATATATATATAGTCATCCGCAGACAGATCTGTACGGTTATACTCTGATTGCTTTTTAACCCAGGATTGAAGCTCGACCGAATTGGCGTCAGTCGGTAGAAGGAGGCAGACTTTTTAGAGTATATATTATCATTATACACGCCCAATTGCTGAACGATATATATATATATATATATATATATATATATATATATATATATTACAAAACATAGAGCGATATTTCTAAAACGTGGCTTGATGGTCACTTTTTAATAAATCAACATGCAATTTACTTACATCCTGAGAAGCCAAATTGATACATATATTTTTACTTACAAGTTCTTCGCTTTGAATGTTTTCCAACTTTTTCTTTTTGTGTAGTTTTGGCCATTTTAAAAATTTGGCTCCAACTCTCGGATAGGTATCCATGTTTGTGTGTCTGAGGACAATAATAGACTGAAGAGGCACCAATCCCTATACACGATGATTTGACGTAAAAACAAGAAAAAAAAAAGACTATTCATGCGACGTCATTGTTTTTCCGATTTAAGTTTAAAAACTAGTCATAATGATAAATATAAAAGGAATATTATTTTTAGTAATTTTTTATATATTTGTCTATACTTCTGAGATTGTTGTCTTCATCTTTGTTGCCGTGGTTACGACGTTTCGGCCGTGGGACGCTTTTGCCTTCTTCAGGTGATAGGAATTTTGAACCCAACTCGATCAGCGGGGTAGATTGTTCTCGTTCCATGTGTGATGTCACTTCCATATGTCATGTAGTTATCTCCCTTGAACTCAACTCTCCAGGTATAGGTATAGATATAGACGTTGGTTAGTTCCAGTGACTTGATACAAAGAGTTGTGAGTTCAATACTTGGCTACAGCAATAGTGAACAACAGAGAGTAGTGGCTTTCAGTGACATGTTTCTTACTAATTTTTGTAAATAAAACATTAGTTTTCATGAAAAATCAGCGAGATATTATTCAAGGTCCTAATAAATAATTAAAATGTGTAAGTAAAACCAGATCACGGAAATCTATTAAACTTTATATCAAATAAAATCTAGAACCGACCCAAATGAAGTATAGAATACAACTAGCATCATAGCCCGGCGTTGCCCGTGCAACTCAGAACATTTTAGTAGTAGGAGAAGATGCCACTTTTTATTTTACATATTTTGTTTTTGTTTGAAAAAAACACTTTTTTTTTTAAAAATATTTCTTTTGTTTCAAAATTACGGGGAAAAATATTCACATTTTTTTGTTGACCAAATGAATTTTTAAAACGTCGGAATAAAAATTAAATATCAAGGCTTATTTTTTATTTTTTATTTTTTTAATAAAAAAATATTTTAGTAGCGTTTGACACTTGTGATTTGATTTCTGTGACGTAATTCAGCAACCATCTTAGATCTTAGATGTTTTACGGAGCAAATGTAAACAATCTGCACCATTGGCCAAAAAGTGTGAAAGGGAAAAATTGCTGAACTTAAAACTAAAAAAAGTATATGTCGACCTGGCTTCTCTGTAGATATGTGACCCTAGAAAGTTTGAATGGCGTAGATTAAAAAAATGTAGGTGTGCAAAGGGAACAGTTACACACAGACTCACAGATTGCCTTATATATATATATATATATATATATATATATATATATATATATAGAGAGAGAGAGAGAGAGAGAGAGAGAGATTTTAAATGATTAAATAAATAAAATAACAATCAGCCTAGATTGAAAATTACTACTAATGAAAAATTGTGCCTCCGATAGGAAACGAAATTATCCCTTTCAATTTGGGCAGGGAGATGAGACTGACAGCAAAGTTATAATTACCTATTCAATGAAAGCACGTTTCTTTTTTTTTTTTTAATCGTGTCACCCCAAGCAAGGCATTCCACTGCCACTATAGCGCAGGGGGTTACATAGAGGGATTGGGTATAGGAAATGTCAGAAGGAGGGTGATAGACGACTTAGGATGTACATAGGGAGAGAGTTGGAGAGAGTGGGTGTGAGTTAGTGTGTTAGGAGGTGTCTATTGACCTTACATTTAAACTCCTGGAGGTTGTAGCCGTCGGGGAAGCAAGCATGCGGTAGGGAATTCCACAGGCGGGAAGTGCGAGGAAAAAGCTGTTGGAGTAGAAATTGCGGTTACATTTCATCGGTTTCACGGTAAAAGGGGGCACCAGTGATTTAAGTTCATAGGAGTTCTACAAATCTATGTCTGTTAGCTTCAGTTTCGTAGCTAAATCTTAATTTTTGAATGAATATATATATATATATATATATATATATATATATATATATATATATATTCTAAACAAGTACTGTTAAATATAACAGAAAATGAATGTCTATTATGTTTAATCATGAGCTGTTCTAAACATCGTATTTTGGCTTTAATTTCAGGTGAAAATACAGAGAAAAAGTGACCAACATTTGAATTTTTTTTATTAAGTTGGTTCTAAGCTTTCGGATCACACGAGTCATCTTCAGAGAAGTTACAGGGGTGTTAACATAAAGACATCCACCATCAAAGATGAATTTATCTTGTGTTGACATCAAACATTACTATGCAACGAAATCAGTCACCGAATAGCAGACGCAGTTCGTAAATTTATAATGGGGTTCTATGACGACACACCGCCTGAGAGATCGAAATGTTAACAGAACCATATATCTAAATGCAATGTAATGTGTTATGACCAGATTTAAATGTGATTTTATTAAGTGTGGGTTGTTTTGATTTAATGTAGATGGCCTCCAATATTTGAAGGTTCTTTTTACTGTGTGTATGAGTGAGTATTATTGTGTTATTGACTAAAATCTTTCTAATATTACCTACATGGTTAGGTTTTTCTAAGAAATGTTGTTTAATTGAACTCTGAGCAGAAAGGTGACAGGTAAGTTAGCGGAAGAGCGTGGTTGTAGTAAAACCAATATATATATATTTTTTTTTAATCATATCACCCCGAGCAAGGCGGTAACGCCACTGAAGCGCAGGGGGCTACGTAAGGGTAAAAAGACTGGAAAAGAGAAAGCCAGAAACCACATCCTAAACAAGGAACAAGGGATGAGCCTCTTCACCTGTTCAATAGATATGTAGTGGGTTTATTATTAGTACCAGTACGGGCATGTAAATTGATACACTACATTGGTTTTCTGTAGAGGATTTAGTTGTGTGGTTGTAGGGTTATTAGAGACTATGGGGTCAATTGTTTTAATCTTTTATAATATATGATGAACTTAATTTGATTATTATTATGTATTGGTTTAACATTTCTACGTATGATATTTTTGAGTGTCAAAATGTTGGACAATTTTTATCGAGGCAGCAGATAATTTTCTACACATATACTGTTAAATATAACAGACGAATTTATTACGAATATACCAACAGCTTATTAAAGTGCCTATAACATTTAATGCCATTTTGCATTTCTACAAATTTCCAGTCGGTTCCTTTACATGGAACCGCTTGTTTAAAAAAAAAAACATAGCTACAACGGATCAATTTTAAATTTTATAATAATAGAGCACGTTCGCGCGTTTTTAAAATTCCCATCACAACAAATGCAGATTTTATCACAGCTTCAATCGTATGTCTTTCTTTGTAATTTATTCCTGAAGATGGTCTTGGGAAAGATCGAAAGTACTTGGGTTAACAAAAAATACGGTGCCTTCCTTGACGAATTTAATCTAAACATCAAAAAACTGCTGATTAGACAACTGAAAAGGATCGGCATAAATAAGTAGAAACAATATGTCTATATTATTAAATGAAACACACACACACACACACACACACACACACACACACACACACACACACACACACACATATATATATATATTACATATAAAGAATTTAAATCTTCTTACATCGGATTGCCATTTCGACTAGTAAATTTACCACTCATCTCATCAGTGAGACCAAAACATTATGGGAAAATATATTTGCTTGTTTGTGTGTGTAGAAAACGGAAGTAAGGGTAGGGAAATCGAAAAATAGAAATAAAAAGATGAGGGAGCAGATCATTGGGTAAATGTTCGTTTTAGGTGCCGACGGCTTTTCCCCCTTCAAATTTATCCAAAATAGCATTATTTATGTGAAAATGTATATGCTGAACTCAAATCAACAATTAGTTATTGAAGAAATTTACCTTTTTTGCTTTGAAAGTCTATAAAAAACGAACTATATCTCGCACTTTTTCTCTCCCGTAACTCTCACGAAGTCATGTAATCAACTGCAGAATGACGTTCTACGTAGGCAGAATTTTTTGTCGAATTTTGGTCGATTTTCTTCCTTTACTGAAACTTCCGGTGATGTACTTCCTGTTATGAGAGTAACAAGCGCATTACTTTCATTTCCGGAAGTACATCGCCGGAAGTATCAGTAAATGAAGAAAAATCGACAAAAAATCTGCCAAAATTCGGTCAAATGCGCAGTATGTCATTCTGCAGTTAATTACATAAGTTCGTGAGAGTTACGGGAGAGAAAAAGTGCAAGATATAGTTCGTTTTTTTATGGACATTTAGATAAAAAAAGGTAAGTCTCTTTAATAGCTAACAGTTGATTTGTGTTCAGCATATACATTTGCACAGAAATAATGCTATATTGGATAAATTTGAAGGGGAAAAGCGTCAGGAATTACAACAAAAATCTACCGATCATTGCTACAGAAACATGATAGATCTGTCATGTGAGCCGAAAGTTTAGAACCAACTTAATAAAAAATTATCCAAATGTTGGAGAATTTTTGTCTTTATTTTCAACTGAAATTAAAGCCAAAATACGACGTTTAGAACGGCTCATGATTAAACATAATAGACATTCATTGTCTCTTATATTTAACAGTATATGTTTAGAATATATATATATATATATAGAGAGAGAGAGAGAGAGAATGGAGCTAGAGAGATAGAGAGAGATACAGAGACAGTGATAGAGATAGAGAGAAAAATATGTATGTGTGCACGTAGTTGCTTGCATTTGGAAGTTTATTAGTCAAAAGTATTTAGTTTGTTAGTTAACTGATTAATTTATGTAAGTGATGCGTAATACAAGAAGTGTTGAAGTTTAAATAATTCACAGCTAAAACTGTTTCAACTTATTTATATACAGTCTTGAAATAACGTCTAGCGTCACGTAACATCCAGCATCCCTTAGTTATGACACGATAAAACATTTTCGTTACCGAAGTATACTTGGCTGATATGCACATACATATTGTGTCGAGAATCCATGTACAAAAATAATTACGAATTGTCCGATACGGTACAAGTGTGTCTAAACGCGCGTATTAAACATTAAAAAGAAAATCGAATCGTTGTTGCTTTTAGACTTACAAGTGTTTCCTTTCCCGTCAAGATAAAGTGTCGATGTTAGCCTCTTGTCTTATTTTTTTTTTTGGCGCCTAACAGACCAGGATGTGTAGTAATTCTCGATAAGGACTATTTTCTTTCAAAGCAGTCACCCAAATTTTAAAATTGACTGTTCGCTTCCCGAAATAACCATTCACAGTTAGAAAGAATTTCATGAATAATTTATACCTATCCTGTCCTATGTACAGTGTGCGCGTGCGTGCTAATGTATAGCAGATAAGAATGTTCAGTCTTCGGCCATGTTGTGACATATTAACAGAGCTCTGTGTCTACGCTTTAGACCAAGGTTCGGCAACCTTTTGGAGAGTGAGAGCCAAAACGGTATGTAGAGTCATGCAGGAGGGCCAAACAGCTATGGCTTCAGTGTCATGAAGGAGAATCATGTTATTAAAGTGTGAATAAATTAACCATGTTATTAAATATGTGAATAAATTTGCTATGTGTTTGAAGAAAGCAAGGATTCAATATAATTTAATATCTGACGGGAATTCTGTTAAAAAAAATATTACATCTTAAAAATTAATCAGTATTGAAAAAAAAAATTCCATTAAAATCGGTTGAAAACATTATTTTATATTCATTTAAAAGTGCCCGCTCACGAAATCAATTTAATAAATAACAAATAAACGTATAACACGTTCTCCGGGTAAAAAGAAATATTTTTTTTTTATTAGACGCAATATACTCAGACTATCAACTGTTATTTTGATTTGATTTACCGATATTTATATCGTGTCAAGAGTAAGGTTGCGGGACGGACAAGATTCACTCGGGGGCCGGATGTGGCCGGCGGGCCCGGGAGCTGCCGACCGCTGCTTTAGACGATGAATCAGGCTGCGATTAAGGTTCAGTCTGTTTTAGAATCTAAAAGCCATGAAACGGAGAAGCAGACGAATTTTTTTTTATGTTCAATTTAAGAGCGATTTGAATTTAAGTATCTCCGAGAAGCTGTGCTGCTCTTTCAGGAGGAATTACTGCTTATATTACCAACAGTGGGTCAAATGAAGATTTCTACACCCGCAGATTACACGACTTCTACCCAGCAAAACACGGTTTCGTTCCGGCAGTGTTAAAAATACGTATTTTGGTTGGGGGATAAATGACGTTATCTCGAATTTACTGTAACAATTAACGGATCTTTTCTGTTAAGTCACCCCAAATAATGTAAAGTTCAATCAATCAGTTAAGTGCACTACGCTTGGGCGATCATGTCTCGAAAGAGACATGACTGAATGGGCAGAAGGTTTTCCCGCAGTTGGTTGTCATTACTTTCTGTGGAATACTGATTGCCAATCAAGGCTGTAGAACCCAATCTGTTCTGTTATTTAACCCATAGGTGGATGGAACAGAGGGATGAATTTCTTTCCCAAAGGTATTTGCGCATAAGTGACTCGGCACCCCAATTTCTCGTTCCAAGCCGATAACCTACTGCATCACTACGCACATCTTTGTAAAGTTACTTATCAAAAACTAGCAGTATAACCCAGCGTTGCTCGGGTGCAGTGAAAGCTTTAAAACTAATCCATGGTTCTGGAGCTCAGACTCTTTGGACGTTGGCACGAAAGACTAAAAAGCAATAGTTGTTTCCAGTTAAAGCAAAACCCGGGAGAAATTGGAAAAAATAAGTCGCCCATTACCTGACCAGAAGCCTAAAGAATATTTGTGTGAAGTTTGGTGAGAATCGGATAAAAATTGTTGATTGGTATAAAGGACTTACAGACAGATAAACAGACACACACACAAACACCTTGCCTTTTATATATATATATATATTATCGATTTTCTGCACTATTGTAAGAACTGCAACCTTGAAACTTCTGAATATCGTTTCTTATGTCTTTGTCTATGAGTTTATCAAATCTAATTAAAATCGGACCACTCCTTTTATAACCCGGTTTTTTCGATTATCGATATTTATCGGGTGGACCTCGACACAAAACCTAGCTAAGAACACTCGCAGATGCTTATAGTACAACTGTGTAAGTTTTCAAGAAAATCGGTTCAGCCGTTTCGGAGTCTATAGGTAACGGACACACATCACACAGACACACATACACAGACAAAGTTTCATTTATAATTAAGTTTAGATATTAATTCATGCCAAGAAATTGAAATATTTAAATCAAAGTTTGTTTGTTTGTTTTATTAAATTTAAATTTTTTGCACTATTTTGAAAATTTAAATCAAAATTCCTTTATCTTGACTAGTAACAATTCCAACCCAAAGAATCAAAAATTACCAAAAATCAGAGTTATTCACATTTCGTAAGTGTGTATGGTATTCGATGTAATTACATGGAATTTTTTACAATAAAAAACAACAGTTTTTGGCTTGTTTATTGCCGTGTGCGTGAACAAGAACCCCACAATTAAAAATATTAGGTTGTCCCAGAAGTTCGTAAAGACGTGCAAAAATTGAAATTTTACTAGCAAAAACAACAAAAATTATTGCTCAAAATAAAGACCATCATTTTCCAAGACTTTCTGCCATCGATCTCCAAGCTTTCGGATCTGGTCAAAGTACCATTCAACCGGCTCTGAATCAAAGAATTCTTGACACGCTTCCACGACTTCATCAAACGAGTCGAATCGGCGGCCCTTCAGAAAGTGTTGCATTGAGCGGAAAAGGCCGTAACCTAATGGAGTACAGTCAGGACCGTAGGCTGGATGTGGCAGAACCTCAACGCCGTCCAGCTCTTCAAACTTGTCTTTGGTCTTCCTGGGGGTGTGTGGCTTGGCATTATCTTACTGCATCAAAGCGCGCTTTCGGTTGATCAGAGCCGGGTACTTTTGCTTCAACTTTTCGTAGACCCGCTGAAGTTGATGACAGTAAAGTTTGGCACTGATGGCACGACCATTCGGAACCAACTCAAAATGCACGATTCCTTCAAAGTTCCACCAATCGCACAACATGAATTTCTTGCCGAATCGATCTTGTTTTGGAACCGACGGTGTCTCTTGCCCTTTCTGAACCCATCGCTTGTCTCGATTGTGCTGAATCAGATAGACCCATTTTGCAAGTGTCTATGAACTTTTGGGACAACCTAATAGCGTACCCAAATTTTTTCGTCAATCGGAAAGTTTAGGGGTTTAATCGATATGATTGCACTAAATGAAGTAAAAAAAAAATGATAAAAACAAATTTACAGGTGGTGGTAATGTCGTACCGGCGAGTGGTTCCAAACTGGAGGATGGATTTACTATAACGTTGTATGAAAAACTGAGCTCCCCATAAAATTGTTGAAATATTGAAATTTTTACAAATTTCTTTTGTCAATCAGAAAGTTTATGGTGTAATCGATATGACTGCACTTAAAAAAATGAAAAAAAAAAAGAAAAGAAAAACAACAAATTTAAAAGGTGGTGGTAGTCTCCTTTAGGTCCGCCATATATATATATATATATTGTTTGATTGTTTAATTCCTAAGTTTTTGGTCATAATAAATTTAGACCAGTGC
>JBBBDQ010000642.1:2072500-2195000 GCA_037127315.1 Ascarosepion bandense
GCTTTCCTGACGGCTACGACCGCCAGAAATTTAAATGCAAAGTTAATACTCATCTACTAACCACTGGACTCTAGCTCTCTCCCTTCCCCTGTATAATCTTCACGTTCTCTCCGCCCATGTATCTGTCATTGCACCTGCTTTCTCAGCTTTCTATTGTTCCTTTCTAACTAGCTTGTACTCCTCACTCTTTTCTAATTAATCTTTCTACATTTATGTAACCCCCTGCACATCAGTGGCGTTTCTGCCTTGCTCGGGGTGAAATGATTAAAAAAAAAAAAAAAAAAAAATGTAAATTCTTACTAAGCTTAATTCAGCTCAGGGTCACAATTTTGGATAAGTAAGGATCTATTTCACTTATTAATCTGTATTTGACTTTATTTGCTGTAAACAAATTCTATTCTGCCACTCAGGTGAATCTAATCCCTGCATTTGAATTTCATAGTTGTGTTGCCATATCCTGCTATAGCAACAGAAAACACCTTTGAGTGAAATTAAGAATAAGATCACTGCCATTAAGAAGCTTTAAAAAAGAATGCAGTGGAAATGGAAGAAATATTAATAATACAGTTTTAAAAGTCAAACTTTGGCATTTTGCATTATTTTAATGACAGACAAGAAATATGTTAACAGCAGACAATGTAAGAACTATAAGTACGTCAATAGCAACAAAAATTTTGAGTAAGGATTGCAATGATAATTATATCTTCTTTTCTGTGCTAAGTAAATTCTTACTAATCTTAGCTTAATTCAGCTCAGGGTCACAATTTTGGATAAGTATGGATCTATTCAATTTATTAATAACAGTCTGTGAAACAAATTTGCTAATCTATATTCTGGGTGAATATTGACTAAACTCCGACTAGATTAGGCAAACAAGTGGGACTCTCACTGAATATTGAAGTTTCTATACAAGCATCAATCGACATGATTAGCAGGTATCCATTACTCTGTAGAAGTTGACTTAATATTTAATTTAATTAGTTTAATTAAGTCTGATACAATGTCAGAATAATGAGGTACCAGTGAGATTATGGTTGTTTATGGTTATAAAGACATGTAAGTACGCCAATGTGAGGATATTGTTGTGGTGCAGTGGATATCGACTCGGAACAACAAATTAGGTTGCCGAGTTCGAATTCCAGTTGAATTGCTTGCATGCATTTGCATCACAAATACCCTTGGGAAAGGTATTAATCTGTCTTTTCCCTTCAGTTATAGATTAAATGATAGGATTGGGATTCTATAGCCTTGGCTGGCAGCCAGTCTATCGCAGAAAGCAATGGCAACCTACTGCGGGATAAATCTTCTGCCCAGTCAGTCATGGCTCTTTCGAGACATGATCGCCCGAAGCGTGTATCACGTATGGCACTTGACTGACTGACTGAAGTACGCCAATAACAACAAAAAATTCTAGTAAGGATTGTAATGATAATCATATTTTCTATTCTGTGCCAAATAAATTCTTACTAATTTTAGGGTCACAATTTTGGATAAGTAAGAATCTATCTTATATAATAACCGTTATCACTCTGTATGTGACTTTACGTGCTGTGCAAAAGTTTTATTCTGCCACTCGGGTGAACCTCATCCCTGAATTTGAATTAATTTGAAATAGTTGTGATGTCATATCCTGCTATAGCAACAGAAAACACCTTCGAGTGAAATTAACAATGTCATTGCAAGTGAGAAGCCTTGTAAAAGAATTCAGTAGAATGGGAAGAAATATTAATAATGCAGAGTGTTGAATGTTAAAAAGTTTGAGAGACACTGATCTACGTATTTACGCTTGCATATTGCATATATATATATATATATATATCCGCTTAGGTGTAACCTTGGTAGGTTTGTTGGCTCACTAGGTTTAATTTACTTACTTATTCTGCTCTGCTTAAGTATTGAGCGCTTTTTTGTTAGTTGATAACTCGTTTCAGGTTTTTTCTTTGGGCTACGTACTGGCTTGGTCGGAATCCCTTTGGCTGATGTTCATATTCTTGGCGCTTTCTTTCTTTTTCAAACATTTTTTCCTTCCACGTATATACGCGGAGGGTTTTCCGAAACGAGTATAGTTATAAGATTGTGTTTATATATATATATATATATATATATATATATATGCGTTAATTCGTGATGTTAATACGGAAATTAAAATCGGTATTAGTATTAGCGAAATGCTGCAGCAGATAATTCCTGTGGCTCATTCCACGGATGGATAGGTCCCATGAAATATCAGTGTTCCAGCCTACTTACCGATTCCCCGGGACGACTGCAGACATGGCAAAATCTTCCGGGCTATAAAAATAAAACACACGAGTGATGCTTTTGCTGTTCTCGGAGACAACAGGTACGAGAGACAGAGATTTAAATGAGGGGAAGGAACTGAGTGGGTGATACTAAGAGAGAAAGAGAGCCCGACAGAGAGAAACAGAGAAAGTTGAGATTAAGGGTAGAAAAGTAGTCTTCGCATTGATCAGAGGGAACATGATACATATAAGTGTGGGGAGGAGAAAAGGCATTGAGAGAATAAAGAAGGGTGAGTGAAAGAGAAATATATATATATATATTATTAAGCAAGTCAGCAAGCTTTATATTCAACCTCAACAGAATGTAGAAAGCACTGGACGGCTGTTTCGTCCTATGTGTGGGACTCTTCCAAGTTCCTTTGCCCATAGGATAGTGTCTCCCCAAATGTCGGGTTTCGATTCCTGGTAGTGGATGCGCACTGATGAAGAGTCCCACATATAGGACGAAACGGCCGTCCAGTGCTTTCTGCATTCTGCTGAGGTCGAATATAAAGCTCGATGATTTACTTAATAATTGTTCAAATCCTTCTACTACTTTAAATATATATATATATATATATATATATACAATCTGTATTTTTATGTATTTATTGCTTTCACTTTCTCTCCATATTACAGAGGTTTGCTTTTACTAAATAATCAATCGACGCTTTTATCTACTGGATAATGTATCCTCAAGGATAAAAGCGTTGGCTGAATCCAGTGACTTGACCCAAAGAGTTTTGAGTTCAATACCTGGCTACAGCAGCAGTGAACAAAATCTTCGAGAGTTGAGCTAAAGAGAGATAACTGATACTGAAATATCTGGAAGTAGCATGGATTGTGGAACAAGAATAATCTAGACCAGTGAACGAAATAAGGGGTTCAGTTCGAAATTCAAATCACCTGAAGAAGGCCGGAACGTATAATGATCGAAACGTCGTGATGAGGACAGCAGGCCTAACAATGTAAATAGTATAAATAACATTTTTTTTGTTCTATTGTCGTTCACAAAACCACGCTGGGTTGGCTATTTTTCTTTTTTTTTAACCGCAATTTCTACTCCAACAGCTTCTTTTCTCTCACTTCCCGCCTGTGGAATTCCCTTCCACATACTTTCTTCCCCGACAGCTACAACCCCCTGGAGTTTAAATGTAAGGTCAATAGACACCTCCTAACACACTAACAGGCATCCATTCTCTCAAACACTCTTCCTATCTACATCCTTACCCGTCTATCACCCTCATTCTGACATTTCCTATATCTAACCACTCTTTCTCACCACCTTCCCCTGTGTAACCCCTTGCGCAATAGTGGTAGTGGAATGCCTTGCTTGGGGTCAGTCAGTTAGTTAAGTGCCATACGTGATACACACTTGGGCGATCATGTCTCTTTCGATACATGACTGACTGGGAAGAAGATTATCCCGCAGTAGGTTACCATTGCTTTCTGCGGTAGACTGATTGCCAACCAAGACTATAGAACTCAATCTGTCCTGTTATTTAACCTATAACTGGAAGGAAGAGACGGAGTAATACCTTTCCCAAGGGTATTTGCGCGTAAGTGAATGCAATGAATTCAGCTGGAATTCGAACTCGGCTCCCCGATTTCTCGTTCCGAGCCGATATCCACTGCACCATAAATAAAAAAATGTGATAATTTTATCTGTGACTTGTTTGACAAGTGAAAATTTTCCCTTTCTTCGTAGCATTTAGAAGCAAACTTGACGGAATTGGCGATATTTTTAACTAAACATAATTTTGTCGATAACTTTTGTTCGCGTTCGTTTTTTTTTTATTATGAATGTTCGTCATGTCTTCGTTCTGCTTTAAGTCACCTTATCGAATCTGGGAGCCAAAACAAGGTAAGGAAATGCGAACGAGAGGAAAAGATTTGGTTGGCTGTTTTGTTTTATGGCATATCAACACCTCGGCGGGTCATTTATTGCCAACTAATTTATTTATTGCTGGTAATACCTTTTTTCTTTCAACAATTTTATTGCTGTTTTTATATAAGTTTTGTATCTAGTAATACTTTTTCCTTTTTGAGTATTAAGATTCATTGGGATTTGTTTTTAAGGGCAGGGTCCCCAAGTCCTACCCTTGTTAATGAACCCATAACTAGAGGGAAGGGACGGATTAATACCTTTCCCAAGGGTACCAGTGCTTAAGTGAATGCAGGGTATTCAACTGGAATTCGAACACGGCTCACCGATTTCTCTTTCTTAGTCGATATCCACTGCACCACAACGCACATCCGTCACTAAACGCTTACAGAACCTGGTATTCCCAAGCGGTCATCCATCTAAGTACTGACCAGACTCAACGTTGCTTAACTTCGGTGATCGAGCGAGAACCGGTGTATTCAACGGGATAGGCTGTAAGCCTAGAAGAAAAGATGAAGAAAAAGTAACAAATAAAGATTCAGTTAGAGAGAGAGGGGGGAGGACATGCATTAGTAAATGAAATGAGAAAGAAAGGGAGGGAGAGAGAGAGAGAGAGAGAGAGAGAGAGTGGTAATAGGAAAAAGAAATAAATGAAGAGAGAAAAAGAAAGGTCATGATAGAAAGATTAATAATGCTGATAAGGAAAATAAATAAATGAAAGAAGAGAGAGAGAGAGAGAGAGAGAGAGAGAGAGAGATAAGTAAAATAGTGAGGGGGTCACGCTAGAAAGAGAGTGGTAACAGGAACAAGGAACAGAATAAAAGCAGAAAGAGAGAGAGAGAGAGAGAGAGAGAGAGAGAGAGAGAGGTGGGGGAGAGGGAGTGTGAGATGGAGTTAGAAATATTCCTACTGTGGAAAAAGAGAGAAAAATAATGTCTTAAATGGTTCAGTTTCAACGCTAAAATAAGAGTATCTTCCCTAAATGGGGATGTTAAAGAACCCCCACCCCCACCCCCACAATCGCCCCACCCCCAACAATAAAATGACCAAAGAAGGGAAGATGAGTTTGATATTCTATGATGACATTTATTGGATGGAACATCCATCCTTTGAATTTATCCTTCGAACGATTATTAAATAAAATTAATGGACATCTTTTTTTTTGGTAGAATCAACTTCCAGGAATTCAAACTGAACAAGGATTATCCCTAAGGATTATCTCTTTTTCAGAGATATTTCAATGTCGATTATTCCATCAATTCAAAGAGAGTTTTTCTTTTATATATCGGTGAAGAGGCCATTTCATGGTACGTGGACGAGTCTTATTTCCATCAAACGGAACTAAAATAACGTTGGAATTATGAGGTCGATAAAGGCTTAACGTAGGGAACAATTTATTATTATTATTATTATTATTATTATTATTAGTAGTAGTAGTAGTAGTAGTATTAGTATCAGTATTATTAAAATTACACGTGAAAATTTTAATGATTTTCCGATATGAAATTTCTGATGAATCTTAATTCTTAGGTTAATGATTGAATAATCTCGTTAACCATGACAATTCTCATATCGCATCGTTAAATATTTGATCTTGACAAAACATTGCAGCAACCATCATAAATATAAATTTAGGTAATTTTAAAGAAGTAAGAGGGTACAAATAAAACATTCAGAATTTAAATGTTTTTCTATTTCACTGAAGCAAACGTTAAACACATGAAAGTGCTATCGTTTTTTCTCTCTCTTTCTTTCTTTCTTTCTTTCTTTCTTTCTCTAAAAACTTAGCTCACTGTTGCTCCCTATATATGAATTTACTCGAGCCACAAGATTATCAACTAGGTCCCCCCCTTTTACTGCGATACCAATAAATTGTAAACGCAAATTCTAATCCAGCAGCTTCTTTTCTCGCACTTCACGCCTGTGGAATTCCCTTCCGTTTACTTGCTTTTCCGACAGCTATAATCTCCAAGAATTCAAATGTAAAGTCAATAGTCATCTCCTATCTCACTAACTTGCAACCTTTCTCTCATGCTCCTTTCTCCATCCACTCCACTCTCATCAATATTCTCATCTTGCTCTTGCCCACTTCCTGACACCCCCTATAACATGACACTCTTTCTCATAACTTTCCTCCTATGTAACCCCCTGCACAAAAGTGTTGTAGCAAATGGCCTTGCTTGGGATGACACGATTATATATATATAAAAAAAACTACCTTTTCTTTCGTTTTGTAAACAGGAACACACAAGCTATTAGAAGCTTATTTTTTTAATCGTTTCACCGCAAGCAAGGCGGTAACGCCACTGATGCGCAGGGGTTGGAATTAGGCAACTCTTTTTACAAAAACTGAACGGCTAGAAGGTAGAAAATAACAGATAGGAAGAGAACTGATGGTAAACTTTGATCTTAGTTAGAAGAGTGGAAAATATACACTGTTGCAGTTAATGTATATCCACAAACTTGCCCTCTTTAGTGCAACAAAGTATTAAAATCCTTGGGACTCAGCATATTTGATAGCTTTAAAAAAAGAGAGAACATATACTACACTGTGATTGCAGCTTGAAAGCTGGGAACAGGCAGTCATACTTTGTTAAAATCAGAGTGTATACATAAACTGATCCTTAGCAGAAGAGCCAATCAATATGTAAATAATACCATCAGTTTTGTTGGGTAAAATTTTTTTTTAATCGTTTCACCCCAAGCAAGGCGGTAACGCCACTGATGCGCAGGGGGGCTACATAAGAGAAAAAGATTAGATAGGAGGAGAGTAAAGAGAAAGGAGAACCATTTAGAAAGGAGCAAGAGAAGGATGGGAATACAGGTGTGATGACTGTTGCAAAGGTAGAGAGAGAGAGAGAGAGAGAGAGAGAAAAAAAAAGATGTACAGGGTGATGTAGAAAGAACTGGAGTCAAGTGGTTAAGAGATGGGTATTGACATTGCATTTAAATTCCTAGAGGTTGCAGCCGTCAGAAAAGCAAGATCTCAATCAAATATGAATGACCCATTGTTTATCCGAGATAATAACAGATTGTAACGAATGTACTAAAGAACAAAAGGCTGGCATGATTTTTATGGTTTGTGTTGTGGCGGACCTACCCATTAACATAGTAATGGACTAACTCAACCTGCATAAATACTATGTAACTAGTAGTCACTGGGAGAGCACCAGTTTAGTATGTGTCAGACACCCGTTGAGTGACTTACCGAACAGAGACTTTGATATCCAACACCGCTTGCTCGTCAGCTAAACGAACAAGCTGGCATATTGTACCTTTACCTGTTATTTTGTTAATACAATTGTTTACACTAATCCAGTGTTCCTGTTTTTATTTGTGACCCCTTAAACAGGGTTACAAAACTTTGTCAGTCAGGAAATATTTTTAGATAATAAGAATTTTTTAAAGACAATAACGATTTACAAATCCTACTAATTAACACAAAGCTGAGAGGAAGAGTTGGACTCATAACTTTCTGTAGGCTATTTACGCATAAGTGAATATATCAAACCCGACTGGAATTCGAACTCGGCACTTCGACTTCCAATTTCGAGCCGTTATACATTAAATTACACGCGTTGTGGTGCAGTGGATATCGGATCGGAAAGAGAAATCGGGGAGCCGAGTTCGAATTCCAGTTGATTTCCTTGCATTCACTTACTCACAAATACCCTTGGGAAAGGTATTAATCCGTCCCATCCTTCCATTTATGAGTTAAATAACAGGACAGATTGGGTTCTATATCCTTGGCTGACAACCAGTCTACAGCAGCAGGTATTGGTAATATGTTGCGGGATAATTAAAATGCCTGAGGTATATACAGGGTAGGACTTGGGACCCTGTCCTTAAACAAATCACAACGAATATTTATCCATCGCTTCAGAGGAAGCCCACTCAACCCGACCAGGGTGAATGCCGAATCAGGTAACGTAGGTACACTACACGCGCATTCAATTTTAAAATATTTGACATTCCAAAATGGTCCCTCATCTAGGTACTGACAAGACTCGACGTTGCTTAACTTCGTACGAGAAGTGGAAGAAATAAAGAAACAAGCCGAATTATTATTGTTCTTAATTCATTCATCTTAGTATTGCCACTGGTGCGTCGGGGGTGCGAAGAGCAAAAAGAAAGAGGAACAAGGGACGGGTGGGTGGGGGTTAAAGGATAAGAGAAAGATTGGAATTAAGGAGATAAAAGATGGCAATTGATGTTGCACTTAAACTCTTGGAGATTTTGGCTATCAGGGAAGCAAGTATACAGAAGGGGGTTTCAAACGTGGGAAGTCCGAGAAAAGAAACCGTGGAAGCAGAAGAGGCGGTTACATTTGACCGTTTTTACTGTAAAAGAATGAGACGTAGTTGCCAGTCTAGTAACAAGAGTAAGTTCGTGTAGAGTGGGTACCAGAGAGATAAGCTCCTCAGAGCAGAAGCCGTGAAAATGTCTGCAGAAAAGACAGAGAGAAGCTATACCCCGACGGCGAGAAAGTGACTGAAATCGAGCTGCTAAATCGAAATTGAATACATTGCAGAACCTCCTTTGAATTTTGTCGAAAACTCTGAGATGAATATTGTTAATTCTTATCAAACGGGACTGTATCAATGAAAACATAAATGTAACCGCAAAGATGGGAATGTAGGAAAAAAATAAATTCTAAATTTAAAATTAAAATCTGACTCATTGATTTTGTCAGAAAAAAAAGAAAAAGAAAAAAAAAACGAATTTTCTAGAATATACAAACTTTGCACACGAAACTCACGAAATTTCACACCTCGATGTGAAATGTTTTTCGGTCTATAGCAAACTAGGAAACATCTAAAAAAAACAACAAATATTCAAATAAACTTTAATTATAAAAAAAAAAACATACCAAAAAATTCCTTTTACGGACCCTTTTCGCGAGCCGACGCGAACTTTGTTTATCGTCCAATAGGAAGCCCAGAATTATATCCGGGTGTGAATTCCCAAATGACCGAACAAGTCGACAGTCAGTCAGTTAAGTGCCATACGTGATACACGCTTGGGCGATCATGTCTCGGAAGAGACATGACTGACTGGGCAGAAGATTATCCCGCAGTAAAAATACAAGCATAATTAACACGTCCCTCGACAAACGCCAAGCGATCGAATTATTATTGTCTCTCTTTCTCTCTCAACTTCTTCATCGTTCAATAATCTACCCTAAAGACTGAGCGAATACGTCAAAGACACTCCTACTAAACAAACGCTGACACATACATACATACATACATACATACATACATACGCATAAACTCTTTCCAACAAATTACTATTATGAACATTTTAACGACCTTGTACTAACCAAAAGGGATGTGCGTTGTGGTGCAGTGGATATCGACTCGGAACGACAAATCGGGGAGTACGAATTTCAGTTGAATTCCTTGCATTCATTTACGCACAAATACCCTACGGAAAGGTATTAATCCGTCTCTTCTCTCCAGTTATGGGTTAAATAATAAGACAGATTGGGTGGCAACAAGTCTACCACAGAAAGTAATGGCAACCTACTGCGGGATAATCTTCTGCCCAGTCAGTCATGTCTCTTTTTGAGACATAATCGCCCAAAGCGTGTATCACGTATGGTATTTAACTGACTGACCAACCAAAAGACATTACTTTTATTTGTAAAAACCTGAATTGATATTTTTTTAAATCATTTCACCCCAAGCAAGGCATTGCACTGCCACTATTGCGCAGGGGGTTACATAGGGGAAGGTGATGAGAAAAAGTTAGATATAGGAAATGTCAGAAGTAGCGTGAAAGACGGATAAGGACACCGAGTATGAGGGTTAGGAGGTGTCTATTGACCTTACATTTAAACTCCTGGAGATTGTATAATTGTTGTTTCTATATACAATTTTGATTTTCTTGTTTTGTACCCCTCTGATCGTGGACTATCTACAAACAAGGCCAAATCAAACTTAATCTGTTTCAACACACATCACTATAACGGATCACCCTCTCTGGGAAAAAATTTGATAAAACATGTAAACAAAATAATTTTGCTATTCCAGTAATAATAGGAGCACTAGGAACACTGTTAAATACATAAAGAGAATCCAAAGATCTCAATGAGGCACGAAAGATTCTGCTAATGTCTACTGTTCATATATTAAGAAAAAATTGTTTCAAGGTAATATGCTCAATAATTTTCTAATAAAACCCTTCCTTTACTTAAGGTCTTGACAATAGATTGAATCAAACAACAAACCATGGAAATGGAAACAACAATAGCAACATTAATATTAATAACTAGCAGTATAGCCCGGCGTTGCTCGGGTGTAATGAAAGCTTTAAAACTAATCCATGGTCCTGGAGCTCAGACTCTTTGGACGTTGGTACAAAAAATTAAAAAGCAACAGTTGTTTCCAGTTAAAGCGAAACCATAGACTGAAAGAAAAATGAATGGATGTAAGTCAAATTTTGATTTCCTGGTATCGATATCAAATAAGTTTTTTTCGTCGTAAACTGAATTTTGAAGGCTAAATAAGTCCTCTGAGTAAATGGTATCATGGCTGAGACTAAAAACTACAATTATACTTACTTAGAGCCGAACCTGAAGCAAAAACTAAAATAAAATGAAAAACTGATTTTGATCAGACCCGGTATCTTGCCTTATATATATATATATATATATATATATATATATATTATCGATTTTCTGCACTATTGTAAGAAACTGCAACCTTGAAACTTCTGAATATCGTTTCTTATGTCTTTGTCTACGAGTGTATCAAATTTGATTAAAATCGGACCACTCCTTCTATAACCCGATTTTTTCGATTATCGATTTTCGATATTTATTGGGGGTACCTCGACACAAAACCTAGCTAAGAACATTCGCAGACGCTTATAGTACAACTGTGTAAATTTTCAAGAAAATCAGTTCAGCCGTTTCGGAGTCTATAGGTAACGGACACACACACACACACACACACACACACACACACACACACACACACACACATTTCTAAATAAGTTTAGATAGATAATAATAATCATAAGTAGAAAGACTCGCGAAAATTTCATGGTTTTCCTAATCTAATTTTTTAATGAATCTTAATTCTTCAGTAATTTTTGAATAAACTCATGGCGAGTTTTAAGACAATAAAATATCCATAGAAATTCCCCAATTGCATCGATAAATATTTGAGCTTAACAACTTTACCAAAATATTGCTATAATAGTCATAAAATATAAATGATGGTCGTTATCTTTAGAAGTCAGAAGGTCCAAATGAAAAGATTTGAAATTGACAAATTTTTCAATTTCACTGAAACAGACGTTAAACACTTCTATGCTCTTTACTTTCTTTCATTCGTAAATCCTTTGATTTTCTACGTAACCGAAAAGGAATACGTCCATTATTTATGAGACATTAGCAGGAGACGTTAAATACTGATATCTTCCCTTGTTTACAAACATTTCTCTTAATAATCACTAGCGGAACCCGTGGAATTTCCACGGAAGGATAATTTTACTTTGTCATACTACAAATGGTAGTAACGTCTTCAAACATAAAGGTATTGGATAATAAAATAACGATAACACAGAGTGTAATTTTATTAAAATATCTATAAATGTAATGTCCATAGAAGCTAATTTACTGTAATCTTATATTATATTAAGCGGCGTATGCACAGACCATAACCAAAATATTGTACGCTATTTTGCGAGTTGCTTTAATTGAAGTGAAATAATGGTAAGCAAATTAGTCTGGTTAACCATTATTATTTTTACTGTTTAATCAGTTCGATCTTCACTTGCTATCCAAATTTAAAAAGAGAGAGATTTGAAAGAGAAAATGTTTTTTTTTATTACTGAAAAATTATGGCTCCTGTGTCCATTGTAAAAAGAAAAGACCAACTGAGTAATGGCCAAGGGTGTAGAGGCCAGAAATTTTGTTATTAGGTCGCGGGATACGACAACAAACCTACATATTTTTACTATATAGTACAGTACACACACATATACCCACACACAAATACTGCTACAATCACCAGCTAAAGCTGCTACTGCGCCAGTAATATAGGCTCTCTCCTCCCACTCTTTCACTCTTTATTACCTTTCCGTTTGGCAAAGGTGAGAGAAGGGCTGAGGAGAGTAGCGTTTATAGATTATAAAAAGATAGAGGAGAAGGAGAAGCTCGTGGAGAGAGTAAGTGTGTTATCTTTCTTCAGTGGCGTAACGGACGGAGGAACTAAGTAACTGACTAAGGAAGGAACAAGCAGAATTATATGATTTTATCTATAGTAACTAGATTTTTAGTGATTACCTTATCCAGTTTCCATTGTTCAATACTGTGATTCTGAAATACTGCCTGTTTTTTTTTGTTTTTTTTTATTATGGTTACACACACATATACACACAGCTTAAGCTGCTATTGCTACGGTAATGTTATAGACTTTCTCCTTCTACCCTTCTGTTTGACAAAGGTGAGAGAAAGGCCGAGGAGAGTAAAAAGATAGAGGGGAAGGAAAAGCTCGTGTAGATAGAGAGTAAGTGTGTAAGGGACGAAGGCACAAAGTAACTAAGGAAGGAACAAGCAGAATTATTATATAGACATTAAAATAATACAGTAGACGACGTTATTTTATTTGTGGTAACTTGATTTTTGCCGATTGCCTTATTTGGCTTTTGTCCTTCGATATTGCGTATCTGAAAAATGCAGATTTTTATCTCTGTCAACAATGCTTCTCGGAGTTTTGGCCCGGGGTGGTTCAAATAATTTCCTTCCCCTCACTCAGTAACTCTTCTTCTGGGTGGGATTAGGTTTATTACCCGGCGTTTGAGACGTCCCCAAAAGGTGGAAGTGCTGAGGGGTCTTGGGCAATTTTTCCATGGCATTTCCACTTTAAACCTTGATCTTATGTCACATTCGGTAGCGACGTCGGCGCACTGAAAAATATCGCTTCTCGACCTTTTGGCTGAGATCAGTGTAGTATCTGTTTTCATCAGTTTAATCTGATTCTCTCTTTTCACTTCTTTCTTTCTTTCTTTCTTTCTTTCATTCATTATCTCACTGAAATCAAGTAGTGTCTTTTCCCCTCTGTCTACGCAGAGTGGTCTATTATTTATTAAGTAATGCCAGGAGACGTTAAACACTTTTTCCTTTCTATCTATCTTTCTTTTTTCTTTTTTCTTCATTTTTTTTCTCTGGAACCAAGTAGTGTCTTTTCTTCACTTTCCACGTGATCAAAATGGAATAATCCATTATTTATTAGGTAGCGGGAGACGTAACGGTCGTGCGAACTAACGAAACGGCGCCAAGCACAGTTATAATAAGATAGATGACGCTACGATAAGTATGGATCCCATATCTCCTGATCTTAATTGATTGAAGGTGTTAACATGTGCACGATTTGTCTTGGCGATTAAAACGGGCTACAGTAAAGATGCCGTTCAATAGAACAAACTTCCTTGTCACTTTACCTGACCAGAACCTGTTGGACATGATAGCCTGGGGTTAACGAACCGTGCATAATTGTTCATAAGTAGGAGTAGGGAGAGAGTATGATGACCGGGTGTCGAGAGGGTTGTTTCGAAGGACAAAACAGCAATAGTGTTTTGGTAGTCGCGTATAGATACTTAAGAACAATTAAAAAATCCAAGAAGGTTGGGTCACTATGTCGATCCAGGATGTTTTTTCCACCTGAATCCATTCTGCATATATACAAGTCAACCATCCGTCCGTGCATGGAGTACTGCTGCCATTTATGGTCAGGTGCCCCTGCCGTTCTCCTCAGTGTTCTTGACAGGCTCCAAAGGAGAGTCTGTAATGTGATAGGTATTGATCTGGCGGCTCGACTGCAGCCACTTCCCCATCGTCGAAATGTTGCCTCCCTTTGTCTGTTCTATAAATACTTTCATGGCTTCTGCTCAGACGAACTTAAGTCACTGATGCCTCCTCAACAGGTGTTTACTCGTGCAACCAGACTGGCAACTGGGTCCCACCCATTCACAGTCAGGTTAGCCAAATGCAAACGACAATTCTACTCCTGCGGCTTCTTCTCTCGCACTTCCCTCCTGTGGAACTCGCTCCCGTATTCTTGCTTTTCTGACGGCTACAACCTCCAGAAATTTAAATGCAAAGTCCATACTCATCTACTAACCACTGGACTCTAGCTCTCTCCCCTCCCCTGTATAACCTTCCCTTTCTCTCCACCTATGTATCTGTCATCGCACCTGCTTTCTCAGCTTTCTATTGTTCCTTTCTAACTAGTTTGTACTCCTCACTCTTTTCTAATTAATCTTTTTACATTTATGTAGCCCCCTGCACATCAGTGGCGTTTCTGCCTTGCTCGGGGTGAAATGATTAAAAAAAAAAATTGAAAGTATTTCTAACTGGGTCCCACCTGAAAGGTTATGCGCTGGTTTAATCAAAACGAACCACCATTTATTGATGAGTATATTTGTCTTCATATATATGTGTCTCAGTGTCAGTTTTCTATGAAGAGAGCATATCTATTCAGATCAAATACTGTGCGGATATATAAAAACAACTAAAAAGAAAAGGGGTCGAATATTCTTGTATCGGACAAGTCCATGTTAGCCTTGGACATGGCTTTGTACATCTTAACCTCTCACTGACATTCAGTCAGTTAAATGCCATATGTGATACACGCGATCATGTCTCGAAAGAGACATGGCTGACTGAGCAGAAGATTATCCCTCAGTAGACTGCCATTGCTTTCTGCAGTAGACTGGTTGCCAACCAAGATTATAGAACCCAATCTGTCCTGTTATTTGACTCATAGCTAGAGTGAGAAGATATGTAGTATATTATTAAGTATTAATTAGTGGGGGATCAGTTTATTACTTCATAACAATAGAAAACTGATCCCCTTAGAAGCCTTAATTATGTTTCCAACTATTATATTGAGTCAGTTAAGTGCCATACGTGATACACGCTTTGGGCGATCATGTCTCGAAAGAGAAAGAACTGACTTGGTAGAAAATTATCCCGCAGTAGTTTGCCATTACTTTCTGCGGTAGACTGGTTGCCAGTCGAAGCTATAGAACCTAATTTGTCCTAATATTTAACCCATAACTGGAGGAAAGAGACGGATTAATACCTTTCCCAAGGGTATTTGCGGGTAAGTGAATGTGACGAATTCAACTAGAATTCGAACTCGGCACCCCGATTTCTCGTTCCAAGCCGATATTCACAGCACCACAACGCACATCTTTGACATTACAGAGCTTAAAACATTGCTAAAAACATTTGAAAAAAAAAAAATTCATTAAAATCTGACTAAATCAACCTTCTCACTATAACCGAACATTTAAAAAAAAATATTCTAAACCCCCGCCTTTTTGGCATTAAATAAACAACAAAGGTTGATATGCCGTTAAACAAAACTCAAAGTTCTTGCACAAGAAGACGGAATACATGGCTCTTAGTAAGAGTCTGACATGCAAATTACAAATTGGAACTGCCAAAATCAATTAAGTACAACAATTAAATTTCTGGGTAATGTTTTAACAGAGGACGAAAATTGCGACATTAAAATCTGTAGACGTACTGGAATAAAGAAAGTGCCTTCTAAAAGCTAAGCAATGTATTAAGCAAAATAAAATTATGAGTGAAATATCGAATATTTCTGAGAAAAAGTACTCATGATGGAAACTGGAACCTGAGGTGAAGATGTTGTACCCGGTACGTGGAGCGCCGCTCCAGGGAATGAGCGCTTGTGAGCACCAGGATGTGCGGGTGGTGTAAAGGATAATGGCTTAGAAATCATAATCGGAGAGTAGTGTTCAAATTCCAGTTGGGTTCGATATATACACTTACGCGCAAACACCTCTGGGAAAGGCATGAATCCAACTCTTTTCTAGATTGGAGTAGATAGACTAAACTATCGCCCGGTTCAGACTCCACCCACGTCTATTGAACAGGTGAAGAGGCACATCCCTTGTTCTCTGTTTAGGATGTGGTTTCCGGCTTTCTCTTTTCCAATCTTTTCACTCTTGCGTAGACCCCTGCATATCAGTGGCGTTACCGCCTTGCTCGGGATGATATGACGAGAAAAAAAAGAAAGATAGCTATGGGTCAATTAGTAAAACTTGTATAACTAAAACGATTATTATCCCCAAAGAAAAATCGAATTGAGCACAAAATATTTAATTCAATTATTATATTTAATAATTAATTTCTTCTTCTTCTTCTTCTTCTTCTTCTTCTTCTTCTTCTTCTTCTTCTTCTATGTGCCCTGTCCCTTCAGGACGTGGGCGATCATGGCCCGCCACGTTTCCCTATCCCCGGTGGCTCTGAGCACGCCTTCTCCTGTTACACCATGCAATCTTCGTTCCATCATCCACCTGATTAGGTCCTTCAAATATGTTATCCGTTGCTTTCCCCTGTCTCTTTTTCCCTCTATCTGGCCTGTTAGTATCAGATTCTCCAAGCCCTCTTTCCTCATTGCAGGTCCCAGGAACTTCATCTGTCTCTTCCTGACTCTCAGTATTAGTTTTCTTTTTGTTTCCATCATTTATAAGACTTCATCATTGCTCACATGCTCGATCCATGATATTCGCAGCATTCTTCTGTAGAACCACATTTCAGTTGCTTCAAGTTTTTCCTTCATCTTTGATAATATTGTTCAGCATTCACTGCCATATTGAAGGACGGATATCACGCATCAATCCAGTAATCTCTTCATAGTTTCTAGCGAAATTGTCCTGTTTCTTAATACCTTACTCAACTTCTGGAATGCCAATTCGCCTTCGGATCTCTGTGTCGCACTTTCCGTCTTCTGTTATAACGCTTCCCAGGTATCTAAATGTTTGTACCTGCTTGATTCTGGTATCCCCGATCTGTAAATAAAATTCGAAGACGCAAAAGCCAAGGAAAATATTAAGAAAAAGAAAATTTTCGTTAGAAACAACGAAAAAGAACTCTGAACCGTTATCTGATATCATCCCCGCCTCCTATGTGCGTTATCAATGGATATCGGCTTGGAATGGGAAACCAGAGAGCCGAGTTCGAATTCCAGTTGAATTCGTTGGATTCATTTATGCGTAAATACTCTTGGGAAAGGCATTAATCCGTTACTTCTTCTTCCGGCTATGGGTTAAATAACAAGACTGATTGGGTTCTATGGCCTTAGCAAACTAGTGTGGGAAAATCTTCTGCCCAGTCAGTCATGTCTCTTTCGAGACATGATCGCCCAAAGCGTGTATCACGTATAACACTTAACTGACTGACTGAATATAACAGATGGAAACATGATTAAAGCTTCTACTGGGTATAAAGTGAAGGATCAGTTTTCTATTGTTATGAAGTAATAAACTGATCCCCCATTAATTACTACTTAATAATATAACATATTTCTTCACCCTCGAGCTATGAGTCAAATAACAGGACAGATTGGGTTCTATAGCATTGGTTTGCAACCAGTCTTCCGCAGAAAGCAATGGCAACCTACTGCGGGATAATCTTCTGCCCAGTCAGTCATGTCTCTTTTGAGACATGATCGCCCAAAGCGTGTATCACGTATGGTATTTAACTGACTGATTAATGTAAACAATACTTAGCGCCAGTATTTGAGGGACGCATGAAGAATGTATTGTTTAAGTAGTTAAATCTATTTAATTTGTTTGTATATTTGTTGTTGTATTTGAGAATTGGAAGAAAAGACAAAAATCGAAAAATCCCATTTAAATACAATGAATAAATAAATAAATAAAAAAAATAAAATTTAGCAACGTTACATCTGAGTCCATATCAGCTACTCCGGCAAAGCCAGCCCCGACACACACACACACACACACACACACACACACACACACACACAGAGGTAGAGAGAGAGAGAGAGAGAGAGAGAGAGAGAGAGAGAGAGAAAGAGAGAGAGAGAGAGAGAAAGACAAAATCCTACACACATACATACAGACAGACAGACAGACAGACAGACAGAAAAATAAATTGATAAAACATGCTTGCCTAAAAGGAATGCCACTTACTCCATGAAAGAATTCACTCATTGGCGGCGAAGGATAAACGTGTTTACTTTCGTAATCGCTTGAACGCGTTTAATTACGTCTACATAAGTTCACAGTCATACATGCATATATATATATATATATAGAGAGAGAGAGAGAGAGAGACAGAGAGTTTCTGAAAGGATTTTTTTGTTGCTGAGGAGATGTGTTATCCCCCGTGGGGATTTTCATATCGAAACGGTCATCCAACATCCTTGAATTAATTCTATTTTAATTTATATTTGCTCTGTAATATTTTATTACATGGAGCTCTCTTCCTGTATCATTTTTTAATATTAAAATAAAATTTTTAATATTAATTAGGATCGGGATTTTGGAATTTACCTTCCTGCTTTTTCCGCTTGGATTAAAGTATCTGAATAATATATATATATATATATATATATATATATATATAATGGCCACTCCCATCGCTTTCGACGTATGAGGGCGTAATATTTCTGTTTTAGAACTGAATCGCCAGGCTACCCATATAGATGATTTGATTATATAGCGATGGTAATGTGCGCAGAATCAGCTACACTTTCTGGAAATTAAGACCGAGAAATACTGCAGAATGCGTCACGTGGCCTCCAAACGGCATTCCTCCTGACACAGGCTTTAATTTAGAGCTTAAAATTTGATATGAACACCAGATTTTGCTACCAGCATCAACTGATGTCACCAAGAACTCTTGTAATATAGCAGACATAACTTCTTGTATTCGACATTTGTCTATACGTCTAAATTGCGGTAGTATTTACATTGTTCGGACTGTTGTCCTCATCTTCATTGCCATATTCATATTCACGACGTTTCGACCGTTGTACGCTCCGGCTTTCTTCAGGTGACTGGAATTTCGAACCGAACTTTTATTCCGATCACTGGGGTATATTGTTCTCGTTCCATGAGCCATGCCACTTTCGGATATCTTAGTTATCTTTAACTCAACTCTCTCAGTTATTGAACTCACAACCCTTTGGGTCAAGTCACTGGATTTAACCAACGATTTTATCCACTGGGCCATGTGTCTTTGAGAACTCTTGTATTCGCTCTTCAAGTTCTTCCAAAGCCTTGGTTTGGTTTAGTAGACTTGCTCTTTTAACCAATCGCACCCCCCCAAAAAATGATATAATGTTGTAAGTCAGTACTCCTAGCTGACCATTCATGCATAAAATAGGGAGTACTTTTGAAATAAAAATATAAAATGACGACAATTTACCAATCGCAACCTCTCTCTATATATGTGTTTGTGCAAAATTTGAGATAGAAGAAATGCGTTATATGAATAAAGACCAAATGGAGAATCTATCTTAGTCGACGCGTTTTGTTCTTTGGGTAACATTTCTGTTAACCTGATGAAGATTTATGTGCGTTTCTTTAATTTTCATAGATTCTCGAGTTAATACTCGTTTAAAAAACTTAAGCCGTCAATTAATAGTATCAGCTATGAATACTGTAATAATGTTCTAAAATGTTTATAAAAAGAACAGTTTTTTCATGCTTTAACACGTGCATGATGACCATGACTTTACAACATGTAAAAAAAAATCCATTTTGGATAATTTTCACGTTCTAATGAACGCTAGCAATGTGTCAACAGTTATATTTGAAGCAGAAAAATGTATAGCAATTTTTAGCAACACAGTTTTGCGGTTATTTTTTGTTAGCATAACTCACAACCCTGAAGATGATCTCAGAAAGAGACTGAAAGTACTTGGGTACCTTGAGAAATGAATGATAATAACATCTATCAACGTTAGAGCTCAATTCTGACATCTTGCAATTATAATACGCGCAAGATTATCTGTGACTATGAACGGATTTTATTAAAAATAAGCAGACACAATGTTTGCAATTTATTTAATATAGGAATTGACAACAATATTCATAAGATACACTCAGTAAAAGTTGAAATAAAAAACAAAAACAAAACAGCATTCTCTGTAATTTTATGTGTCAATCTCTAGCCAAGTAAGGAAATGTTTTTGCCACTGTGGCCGAATTAGCATCCAAGCTTACAGTATTCCCGATCGGTCACCTGATCCAGCTCGACATTGCTGAACTTCGCTGATTGGACGAGAGACGGTGTGTAAAGTTTTCAGGAATAATTTTTAGCGATGTAGTCACCTTTTGTGAGATGTCAGGGGTACAAGAAATGTTTTGTGCTTTTAGGGGATTTTTCAGTTTTGTAAATACTCTAAATTCCAGCAAAATTTCCGCGTAATTTTGACAACTAGAATTTTTTTTTAAAATCCTCACAGTACTGTTTTTGAACTTATCGCTAACACTTTTGTCAAAACATTTTTGTCTACATTTCGTTTAATTTCGCAAACCAACCGATGAGATTTGAATTCGCTGATTTGTTTGGAAAATACTTTGGCAAAAACCTCACTTCGATGATTAATAATTTCTTTAATTTAATTTTATAAGACTTCATCGTAAAGAACAAATTTTAAGAAAATTTCTTTTTTTCCTTTTTTCTTCTTAACAGCGAAGAATAATTTCTTAGGGTGACTTACTCTTGAGCAACATCATACAACCAGCCATTCGTAAATCTATATATCTGGAGCAAAATTCCAACCTTTTGGATCGGGTGGATTTGGGATTTGCTTATTGTTCTTACAAACGAAGGGAGAACTGGAAACTGGATTCTTGTGTATTCTTCAGCAATGAATTGACTTCTTTCGGTGACTGGCGTGTGTATATGCCGCTACTTTATAACACGCTAAAAATGCACCTTATCTGATTCCATGCGCCTATGGCTTAGGGAGTGGCGACTCCGGCTGACACCAAATCGGTCGAGTTTCGATCCCGGCCAGCTTTCAGAATAATGTCTTTGAGCAAGGCATGAATCCATCTCTTTTTCCCCAACTATGAGTTAAATAGCAGTGTACACGGGACTCTCTTATAAAAAGTTATACAATAAAAAATAAATTTACAATTATATAAAAATAATTAAAGGGCTAGAAATGGAAATTTAATATTTGATTAATTTTTATTTTTTAACCGGAACATCTGCGCGAACTCGGATGCACACCGACGAGTTTTGGTCATTTGCTTTCTGGTCGTTAAAGTGCAAACATCCGGTCCCTCGCTTCTGCTCGGTCGGTATCACCACAAATCCTCATAGTATTTAGTACAGCTTCAAGTTATCGTTAACATTTTTAGACGAGATTTATAAACTCTACATTTCGTTCAATTTCGCAAAACAATGAAATCTGAATTCGCTGATTTGTTTGAAAAATACTTTGGCAAAAACCTCACTTCGATGATTAATAATTTCTTTAATTTAATTTTATAAGACTTCATCGTAAACAACAAATTTTAAGAAATTTTCTTTTTTTCCTTTTTTCTTCTTAACAGCGAAGAATAATTTCTTGGGGTGACTTACTCTTGAGCAACATCATACAACCAGCCATTCGTAAATGTATATATCTGGAGCAAAATTCCAACCTTTTGGATCGGGTGGATTTGGGATTTGTTTATTGTTCTTGCAAACGAAGGGAGAACTGGAAACTGGATTCTTGTGTATTCTTCAGCAATGAATTTTGTTCAAATTCGCGAACCAATCGATGAAATTTGATGTCATGTGAACCGGGCGATAGTTTAGTCTATCTACTCCAATTGAAAAAAAAAAAATAAAAGAGAGTGAAAAGACTGGAAAAGAGAAAACTGGAAACCGCATCCTAAACAGGAAACAAGGGATGAGCCTCTTCACCTGTCCAATAGATGTGGGTGGAGTGTGAATAACTTATAATCAATATTCATAGCTCCATTTCTATATTGAGCACTCTTTTAAATTAATGCTTTGAACGTTGTTAATACTTTCTTCGTTCTTTATTCACTTAGATATATATATATATATATATATATATATATATATATATATATATATATATATATTTTAATTCAGATACTTCAATCCAAGGGAAAAAAGCAGGAAGGTAAATTCCCAAAAACCGATCCTAATTAATATTAAAAATTTATTTTAATATTAAAAAATGATACAGGAAGAGAGCTCCATGTAATAAAATATTACAGAGCAAATATATATTAAAAAAGGATTAATTCAAAGATGTTGAATGGCCATTTCGATATGAAGATCCCCACGGGGGACGACACATCACCTCAGCAACAGAAAAAACCTTTCAGAAACTCTTCATATCGAAATGGCCATTCAACATCTTTGAATTAATATATATATATATATATATATATATATATATATATATATATATATATATATATATATAAGGATAGTCGATTTCCAAAACGTAGGTCAAAAGCATTTCCCGCATCGGTTAATTCTAGGTCCTGTATTCACCTTCAGTAATTAAAATGCAGAGACAACTTGGCATTAAATGGGACGGTTAGCAAAACTATTTCCGTTCTCTCTCGTGGAGCGAAACAGGGGTCTTCTGTTACCCGACAGGCTTCATAAAACGAGTCGATTTCGTTTGTATTATAACATCACCGAGCATGTGAGCAATGATGAGGTTTTGGAAAGGATGGAAACGAAAAGGAAATTAATATTGAGTATCAGGAAGAGACAGCTAAAGTTCCTGGGACCTGCAATGAGGAAGGAGGGTTTAGAGAACCTGTTACTAACAGGGCCAGATAGAGGGAAAATGAGACAGAGGAAAGCAGCGGATAGCATATTTGAATGACCTAATCAGGTGGATGACGGAACGAGGATTGCGTGGTGTAACAGGAGAAAGCGTGCTAAGAGCCACCAGGGATAGGGAGACGGGGAAAGCCTTGATCGCTTACGCCCTGAAAGAATAGGGCACAAAGAAGATGAAGATATATGCAAACTGCTTATAAAAAATTATAATGTGGATATAAAGTGGGGGATCAAATCTATATTATAATCAATATATGAACTGATCCCTCATTTTGTGGCCATGCTAGTTTCTATACATTTATATTCTAGTTTTATGAGCTTGTGTTAGTGGATGGCAGAGCGAGATTTGGGTGGTGTAACAGGAGAAAGCGTGCTAAGAGTCACCAGGGATAGAGAGAGGTGGAAGGCCATGATCGCCTACGTCCTGAAAAGAAAAAGAAGAAATTGAACATAGAACAGACTAGAACACAGATATCCCAGAACAAGTGGACGTGGATAAAAGAGAGAGAGAGAGAGAGAGAGAGAGAGAGAGAGAGAGAGAGAGAGAGAGAGAGAGAGATCTTGCTAAATTTATCGTCTGCTGTTTCAAATTTTATTTGAAAGATGATGGATGTGCAGCTGTAACAAGAATTAGTTCTCTCGTAAACAGTCCTGGCAATTTGTAGCCAATAGAAATGCAGTACGTTTTTGCACTACTTTAGCTAGAAATAAATGAAAAAAGGCAGTCGTATGCAACGCAGGTAAGAAAGTAAAAATAAAAACCACTTGAAAGTGAGTAAGAAAAGATGGAAGATAAAAGAAAATACTAAGCTAACAGATGAGATGAGAAAACAAATGCGTACATTTGACATAGATCAGTAAACGTCAAAAAACAAAGTTTTCTTGTTTGTTCTGTAGTTTTATTTATATTTATTTATTTATTTTTAGGCGTGGTTGGTATTTAGGTTGGTTCGAGAAGCCAGTATCGATACATTTGGTGGGGGTGATACGTTGGGCTGGGAGAACAGCAATTTATCAATAGTCAAAAGATGGTGTAAATAAAAATGGTGGGGGTATCTGTTGTTACCTAGGGTAGGTCGAAATGCCAACAGTCGACCACACCCCGGGTAGGTTTACGAAATGGCTAAAAGTTTTACACCATATTGAACTGATTATAGAGTTGTTTTTTTTCTTTTCTTGTGTATTTTTGTCTGTTTTTCCCCTTTGTTATTATTTGTGGTTCATCTTCTTTTACTGCTGTTTTCCTGTTCCACGATTTCTTTTTTTTTTTCTTTCTTCAACCAATTCTCATCCTTTCCTTGCTTTATCGTTTTGTCTTTTACCATCTTCTTTCTTGCCTGCTTTTATTCTCTTATTAAAATAACAGGATAGATTGGGTTCTATAGTCTTGGTTGGCAACCGGTCTACCGCAGATAGTAATGGCAACCTACTGCGGGAAAATCTGCCCAGTTAGTCATGTCTCTTTCGAGACATCATCGCCCAAGCGTGTATCACGTATGGTACTTAACTGATTTATTAAAAAACCTTACCAGCAATACATTTGACTCTCTACAAAAAGAACAAAAAAAAAAAAAACTCTTTACAAAAATATATCAATGTAGCCTGATTTACAAACTATTTTTTTTACAAAGATCACATATTCTATTGATAAGAATCTATCGTAAAATCTTGTCGGCATTAAATAACTTATTAATGCTAATATATCGTAAAGTAAAATAAATCAAACCAAAATATTCTTTTTTGGTAAGTGTACGTATTTATTTCTGTTTTTCATTTTAATTTATTAATCAGTGAAATTAATAAAAAATCAGTTAAGATCGAGAAGTATAATTAACGAAAAGCTTTGCCTCCGACAGGAATTGAACTTGTATACCTTTTTTCCCCTCTTGTTTTCTTTAACCAAAGCATGTCTCAAACAGTTTGGTCACGGGGACCCACCAGCCTGGCATAACAAGTTTTGAATTACCGCACAATTCAATTTAGGCCGATTGTTATTCGTTCCACTACTTAAGAAAATAAATAAAAGAAACGTGGATTGCAACAATGCAGTGTGTTAAAGTTAATATGCAGCTCCATAGTACTACTGCTAAAAAATTCAAGGTAATTTTTAAATTTAAAGCCTTTTAGCCATTTTCACTCCGAAAGATCATACGCGTAAGCTATAAAACTATGAAGTGCTCCGGTCAAAATGGCCTTTGGGCCAGACTTGAGACACGGCAATAAGATTTTGCAATTGACTCTAGGAAGGAGAATTTTTTTTGTTTTTATTAAAACGAATTATTTTTGCTTTGGACAAGGAGAAAAATTATAAACAAATAACGATCTGTAAACAGTCCAAAGATGAAATGGCTATCGAACGTGACTCGGTGAATTTTTGTGTATTGATATTCTTGCTTGCATGGTAAATGAATAAATTGGAGAATTTCTAAAAAAAATAGCGATGATTTGTAAAACAAACCAAATCAGACGAAAGCAAGCCGACCTGAATTATCTAATTCGACCTTCGTGCCATGTAAACCGGGATTTTCGGACCGAATACGGAACACAACAAAATGTCCTTCGATTAAGCTTAGCTTAATTCACCTTTCTGACCTGGTGAACAGACAACTGTTTCAAAAATGGTGAAAAGTTGATTTAATTTTTTTTTTCTATAAATAAAAATTTGAAGTTTTAATATAACTGATGACAGTATGATTAACAAATACTGTTGTGGATATTTTTTTTTAATCATATCACACCGAGCAAGGCGGTACGCCACTGATGTGCAGGGGCCTACGTAAGAGTGAAAAGATTGGAAAAGAGAAAACAAGAAACCACATACTAAACAGGGAACAAGGGATGAGGCTCTACACCTGTACAATAGATGTAGGTGGAGTGTGAACCGGGCGATAGTTTAGTCTATCTACTCCAACTGAAAAAAAATAAAAATAAAAGAAAAGTGAAAAGATTGGAAAAGAGAAAGCCGGAAATCACATCCTAAACAGGGAACAAGGTATGATCTTCTTCACCTGTTCAATAGATGAGGGTGGAGTGTGAACCGGGCGATAGTTTAGTCTATCTACTCCAATTGAAAAAAAAAATAAAAGAAAAATAAAAATAAAAGAAAAGTGAAAAGATTGGAAAAGAGGAAGCCGGAAACCACATACTCAACAGGGAACAAGGGATGAGCCTCTACACCTGTACAATAGACGTGGGTGTAGTGTGAACCGAACGATAGTTTAGTCTATCTACTCCAATTGAAAAAAAAATAAAATAAAAGGAAAGTGAAAAGATTAGAAAAGAGAAAGTCGGAAACCACATCCTAAACAGGGAACAAGGGATAGACCTCTACACCTGTACAATAGGCGTGGGTGGAGTGTGAATCGGGCGATAGTTTAGTCTATCTACTTCAATTAGTCTATTTACTCCAATTAGTCTATCTACTCCAATCTTTACTTATTCATTTGAAAATGAATATCTTTGTGCCTTTCTGTACGTTAACAGTTTATTTTCATTATTCTTGCGTTTAGATTTTCATCACACTTAAATAATCCTGCATACAGATAAACTTAAATTTAATTAATGCTTCTTTTTATTTCTTTTTTTCTATTTCTTTGATATATTTCAAGGCCAGCAGAATGAAAGTGAAAGAAAATGCGACTTACTTCCATGTCTATCTGTTATATATATAGCCGTCATGTAATGGGGTAGTTTAAGTGCATTGTACATATTGAATAACGCATTGACACATTATTTGCTCTCATAGCGTTGTTTCACGCATGCGTGTAGAGTCCAAAACAAAAAATCCGATTTGAAGTTTGATATCAGCGAAGAAAAAGAAAAAGAATGTTGCAATGATAACTGATAGAACCCAATCTGTCATGGTATTTAACCCATAGCTGGTGGGAGAAACGATGTATTCATACATTTCTCAAAGGTATTTGCGCATAAGTGAATGTAACGAATTCAATTGGAATTCGAACTCGGCTCTCCGATTTCTCGTTCCGAGACCATATCCACTGCATCACCCACACACATCCTGAAATACGGAATTAAAAATGAGTAATATTTGAGCAAATTCTTTGATTTGTGCAGACATTCCTTTTTCTTTCTTTTGATTCTTTTTTCTTTACTTATGTTCATCCAATGCAAGGCCCAAGGGTCATTCAAGGTAGAGGATTAGCTTAAAAAGGACAAGACAACAGGAAAGATAGACAGCTAATTCTAGACTTGAGGAGGTCAATATTTAATTAACGAATAAGATTTCACAGTTTAAGCGGAGACGTTAGGAGTGTAGAGTTATAGTAAACTTTACAATGGACCTGAAATCCATTCCTAAACAGAAAACAAAGGATGAACCTGTACTCCTGTTCACAATATAGTGGAGGTCTGGGATCCGGGCAATAGCTGAACCTTTTTTTTCTTTCATTTTTTCCATTTCTTTTTTTTCTTTTATTTTTCCTTTCTTTTTTCTTTTCTTTCTTTCATTTTCTCATTCTTTCTTTCCATTCATTTTTTTTCCTTTATTTTTTCTTTCGCTCTTTTCTTTTTCTTTTCTTTCTTTTTTTCCCTTTAGTTTTCGTTTCTTTCTCTCTTACTTCTGACGTTATCTTCAAGCAGAAAACGAGAAAGAGCGATAACAGTTAAGTGGACTTCGGAAGTTTAAACTCCTGTAAAGCTATTTTGAGAGACTTTATGTATTTCAACCGACAAGAACGCAGTTTAATCAATGAATGCCTCATGTTTCCTGTATAGAAACGGTTAATCTCACTATTACCGTTGTATCATTTACGATTAGAATCTTGGTTATTTACTGATAAGATGGTTTATTCATCAAACGATTAGTTGCTTCACTCTCTCTCTTTCTCTCTTAGAAAACTGTTGTTTGTGAAGTTTAAATTAGAACACAATGGAACTGAAGCGAAGAGAAATCGTAGCAAATTGTTATTTGAAGAAGGAAACGCTAATGAGCAAACAGTACAAAGTTAGACAATTCGTTCTGAACATCAGAATATTCAAAATGGATTCCGAGACAAACGAATTTCAGAAAAGAGAAACAGCTGAGACAAACGATGGAAGTTATCTCCAGAAGAACAGTTGGAAATCTGTCAGCAATCCTTGCAGTTTGTATTTTGTCCTCTGACTATTTTTTGATATTTCATTCCAATTAGGAAAGATGAAAACAAAACAAAACAAAAAACAAAACAAAACAAAACAAAAAAACAGTAAACAAGAAAACACTAAAAGAACAAATGGATAGCACGTGCGTTGGCAGAAAATCAGAAACTGCATCGTTTTGAAGGACACTTGTCGCAGACAGGGTAGTCAAAATGGATGTAAGCCGAAATCAAAAGTAGGAGGAAAGGTTAAACAAGATACAATCTAACCTCTTTAGTCCGGTAATACGTGGTCCAGCAATTCCCACGGATATATATATATATATACTTTATTAAAATACTTTAATCCAAAACAGAAAAGTAGGAAGGTAACTCCCAAGAACCTGATACTAATTAATATTAAAAAAATTTTTCTTTCTCTTTTTTTTTCTTTCAATTTTTTTATCTCTATTTTTATTCTTATTTTTTTATTTCCATTTTGAAAGAAGGTCGGACGTTGCTGAGGAGACGTAAAATCTCTCTTAAGGATTTTATGTCTAAATGTTCATTCAACATTTTTGAATTTTGAAAATTTATTTTACTTTATATATATATATATATATATATATATATATATATATATATATATATATAGTGTAATGGTTGTTACAATGGTTTATAAAAGCATAGTATCACTACACAAGAATTTTCGCGTTTCCGAGCTACGTTTGCGCCTCATCTGGTGATAAGTTGAAATGAAAAGTATGTTTCATTTCAGCTTATCACTAGATGAGGAGCAAACGTAGTTCCGAAACGTGAAGATATTTTTCATTTCAACTTATCACCAGATGAGGAGCAAACGTAACCCCAAAACGCGAAGATTTTTGTGTAGTGATACTATGCTTTTATAAACCATTGTGACGACCATTACAATATGAAGCTCTACGTTGTATCGAGCACTCTTTATAAAATTAAATGCATAAACAGAGGATTTAAAACCTACGTGTTCCATAACTTTCTTACAATATATACATATGCAATTTGTTATGTATATTATATTATTTATATATTATATATGCGCTGTACTTATTTGAAAGTGCTCAATATCAGTGACAGAGCTGATATATTCATATAGATAGGTGTGAGTTTGTGACCCTGGGTTTTATGCTCTTGCGATCGTCAGACAAACAGATTAATTTTTTTAAAAATATACACGAATATACGCAGCCCTACATATAGCCAATTTAAAAAAAATCAGTTTGTCTGACGATCGCAAGAGCGTGAAACCCAGGGTCACAAACTCATACCTATCTATATGAATATATATATTAAATCAATCGGAATTAGTTCGTTACGTGACAACGTGGGCAGCGCCAAATATTGTTTACAACTTTCCACAGCAACAGAATGTTTAAGTGATACTCTCGGACAATATATATATAGTCCAACCTCTTCAATATAAATACTCTGTGGACCGGGATCCTAAATGCCCGGTATTTTTTTTAATTAAACGCCATTAGTCCGTTAAATGGCTATGAGGGCAGCGGCACCGTTCTTTACAGCCGACATCAGAAGAGTATTTTGGGGACACAATCTTCAGTCAGTTAAGCGCCATACGTTATACACACTTGGGCGATCATGTTTTTTTTTATCCATGACTGTTAGAAGATTTTTATTGAGGGTAGAAGTTTGCCATTTCTTTCTGCGGTAGACTGGTTGCCAACCAAAGCTATAGAACCCAATTTGTCCTACAATTTAACTCATAGCTGGTGGGAGAAAAGATGGATTCATAACTTTAACTTTTATTTGAGCATAAGTGATTGCAAAGAGTTCAAGTGGAATTCGAACTCTGAACTTCGATTTCTCTTCCCGATCCGATATCCATTGAACTACAACGCACATCCATAGATAGGGTCTTACTCATTTCATATTTTTCAAGCACAGATAAAGATTAATGCTCCTTCTCCTTGCATATATATATATATATATATCGAATGAGGCTTCATAAATTCCTGACTTTTTGTAATTTTCATAACTTCGCTGGTTTGTATTCTAATGTAAACGAAGACAAGTCTACGAAATATTACGGTAAGTTACGAAATGGAATTGAAGCTAACCGAAATATTTTTACTTTATTTGTTTGAACATTCTTTTTAATGGATACTATTGAACAGGTTAAGAGGCTCATCCCTTGTTCCCTGTTTAGGATGTGGTTTCCGGCTTTCTCTTTTCCAATCTTCTGACTGTTTTGTTTTTCAGTTGGAGTAGATAGATCTATCTATCGCCCGGTTCACAAAACACCCACGTCTATTGAACAGGTTAAGAGGCTCATCCCTTTTTCCCTGTTTAGGATGTGGTTTCCAGCTTTCTCTTTTTCACTGCACATCAGTGGCGTTACCGCCTTGCTTGGGGTGATACGATTAGAAAAAAACTCGAATTTGAGTAAATTCTCTGTTTTTGTTATAATTAAACCGTATATATATATATATATATATCAGAAGTAGAAGGAAAAGTAAAACCGGATACCGGATACAATCTAAGATCTTTAGTCCGGCAATTCCCATGGCTATATGTATTTCAAATCAACCACCATTAGTCCGTTGAGTGGCTACGTGGATAGTGCCAAATGTTGTTTACAACTTTCCACAGCAACAGAATGTTTAAGTGATACACTCAGACAATATATATATAGTCCAACCTCTTCAATTCAGTACACTGTGTTCTGGAAGCCTAATGGTCCGGTATCTTTTTTAATTAGACGCCATTAGTTCGTTGAGTGGATACTCGTATTTGCAGATATATATATATATATATATATATATATATATATATCTACAGAATGATGTTGAGAATAACATGGATGGAGCAATGACAAAATTTTAGAGAAAATGGAAGCAAAAGAGTCACTTAACATCAAGAATAGATAGTTGACATTTCTAGGGTACATAATGAGGAAAAAGGGCTTGGAAAATTTGATACACACAGGACAGATTGAAGACCAAACGGAGAGAGGAAAGCATAACCTACTTAGTAAATGGATGGCGGGACAAGGTTTAACAAAAAGATAAATGTTATTAATAGATACAAAGAGCAGGAAGTTTGGGAGAGCCATAATCACGTCAGTCCTGAAGGGACACGGCACATAGAAAAAGATTGCATGTTACAATAAAAATCTTTGGGGGTGGGCATTAATAATTCTTTTATTTCCTATTTTAAGTTTTGATCCACCTTTGATGAAAACAGCAATATCTATGTGGAATGAACTGGTAATTTACGTTATCATTCTGCATTATCTATAGTCCGGCAACGGTGTTTTCAAGGGTGCCGGATTAAAGATGTCGGATTGTTTTAAGTTTTATAGATTCCCGGTTCTATTTTTTCCATCATCCGGCATTTGTCTGTGGTCCGGCAGTGACGTATTCTCAAGGGTGCCCGATTAAAGATGTCGGACTGGATTACGACTATATTGAATCCATTGATAGGTTAGAAAATTGGCTCATTGTGTCGTGCGACACAAATTTTCTTTCCAGAATCTATCTTACATATCTATAAGTCATTTCCATTATGTCAAACTAATCCGAACTTAGTATTTAAAAGCGCCTCGTTGTAAGTGTTGTGGCCTGTTTGAACCAGGAAGAAAGACACGGAAACAAGAAGGTAGGTTTAACCAGTGTATTAGAATAACAGAACATATATAAAATAAGAGTGTTTAGTCAAGAGATAGAAGTCTGTGTCTGAAATGTATAGTTACACTGCGTTTCGACTGCAGTATTCAGTCGCCTTCCCACTTAAGGCAAAATGTGGCACAAGGCCTTTTTAATATGAGTCCTCCGGGGAATATATCCTGGACAAAAATTCCTGTCTAATGTTTCCCCAGTTGAGACTCTACCCTTCGGCGGAGCCTCGACTGGGTTAATACTCTCCGCCCGAAGGCAGAGAGTTCGACAGTGCGTAAGGCGGTTAACAGCGCGAGTTGACTGCGGTGTTCAGTCGCCTTCCAACTAAGGCAAAATAGGGTATAAGGCCTTTTAATGTGGGTTCCTCGGGTCATATAGCCCGGACAAAAATTCCTGTCTAATGTTTCCCCACTCGAGACTCTACCCTTCGGCGAAGCCACGACTGGGTTAATACTCTCTGCCCGAAGGCAGAGAGCTGGCAGTGTTAAGGCTGTCAACTGCGTGAGTTGACTGCCTCCCCGGAAGTCATGCAGGTTAGTATTTATTGAAGGAGGAAGAGTCCATTCACTGTAGAATAAGGAACCATAACAGTAAAGTAACTGACCATTATCACTAAGTTGTAATTTCAATCCTCACTGTGTGTCCCATAATTTTGTCTTTCTGAAAAACTATTCGTCCATGCTTAGAATATTGCTGCCAGATATGGTTAGGTGCCCTTGCTATTTAAAATTCAAAGAAGAATCAGCAATATTATTGGTTTTCATCTGACGGCTCGGCTTCAGTTATTTTTCCACCGCCGTAAGGTTGCCTCTCTCTGTCTTTTCTCAAATACTTTCAGGTAATTGTTCGGATGAGCGCTTTGCTCTGGTGTCCTAACTTTCTGAATTGAAGCTCACGTCAAGATTTCATGAATTTGCAGTTGAGCTTGCTAGATGTAGCCATAACTTCTATACTAACAGTTACTTCTTACGCATTTCTCCTTTGTGGAACTCCCTTACGCCTCTATGCTTTCCAGCCAACTTTAACATTCAAAAATCTAAATGCAATGACAATCACTATCTGACCTCCTGATTACTATTTCCTCTTCCCGCTTATTATTAATGTTTCTTTTCTTAATTCTTCAACACCCTGTAACCCCTTGCGTCTTAGTGGCTTTAATGCCTTGCATGTGGTGATACCGATTACAAAAATCTTTTTACATTTTGTTTGATTGAAATTTTTTTTTTTTTCATAATCATATTGCTCCAAGCAAGGCATTTTACTGCCACTGTTGTGCAGGGGTTACATAGGAGGAAAGTTATGAGAAAGAGTGACAGGTTATAGGGGCTTTTAGGAAGTGGGTAAGAGGAGGATGAGAATACTGATGAGAGTGGAGTGGATGGAGAAAAGAACATGAGAAAGGATGCAAGTTAGTGAGATAGAAGATGACTATTGACTTTATATTTAAATTCTTGGGGATTGTAGCTGTCGGTGAAGCAAGTAAACGGAAGGGAATTTCACAGGCGGGAAGTGCGAGAAAAGAAGCTGATGGAGTAGAATTTGCGATTATATTTTATTGGTTTCACAGTAAAAGGGTGGGACCTAGTTGCTAATCTTGTGGCTCAAGTAAATTCATTTACTCGAGGCACCAGTGAGCTAAGTTCATCGGAGCAGAAGCCGTGAACGTATTTGTAGAAGAGAAACAGGGAAGCCACATTGTGCCGGTGAGACTGTATCTGAGCTGCCATGTCGGGATCAATCACATTACAGATTCTCCGTTGGATTTTAACAAGAGCCTCTAGGTGGATAACAGGGGCACCCGACTAGATGTGGCAGTATTCAATGCAAGGGTGGATGGTAGGTTTGTATATGTGTAGGATGATTTCAGACGGGGAAAACGTCCTGGTCTTACACAGAGAACCGACCTTCTTAGCAGCGGATTTAGTTATGGATTCTATATAGTCATTCCACTTGAGGTCTGAATGACTATCTTTCTATACATTTTAGGTGGCTGAAGCAGCAATGTCGTTATCTTGGATCAAGAACCGGTGGCAGGTAACGGTTTGAAAATAGAAGCAACGATAAGAATTATTTCTGACGTTGGTCGAGTAAAAGCCTGAACAAAGCGTGCGGTCGACCAGAGATCTCTAAATTACGGACAAACATAAGCGCAAAAATTTCCTGTTATCTCTGCTCTTGGTGATTCATGCCGCTTCTGATTGAAATTACTAAATATAAAAGCCAGAAGAGTTACGGATAAAATAGAAATAGTGCAAGATAAAGAAAATTATCATGTCGCTGTTTTTTTTTCTTTTTTTTGCGTCACGTTGGCATTACGGTGCGTAGATAGGTTGGAAAATCTCGTCGAGACGTAATAGTTATTTTGCTAACCACGACCAATACCGCTAATATTTAAGGAGCTGCTTACGACCGTATCGCGTTGTAACACCAAAGTTAAGCAACGTTGAGTCAGTATTCAGACAGGTGACCGCTGGAGAATAACAGGTTCTGTAAGTTACGCGACAGGCCTTAGCAAACAGGCGACGGACATAATCTCGCCACTCATACTAACAAGATCTATCTATCGCCCGGTTCACACTCCACCCACGTCTATTGAACAGGTTAAGAGGCTCATCCCTTGTTTCCTGTTTAGGATGTAGTTTCCGGCTTTCTCTTTTCCAATGTTTTCACTCTTACGTAGCCCCCTGCACATCAGTGGCGTTACCGCCTTGCTCGGGGTGATACGATTAAAAAAAAAAGACCTCGATATGACTGGATGCTTCTGGACTGGTAGATTGCAAAACCTAGAGGGGCTCATTGGTGAGCTGAGAAGCTGAAAATTGTTGCTAAATAGAATCCTATCCTTATAGGGTTGCCAACATGTGTATCTTTATGTCAAACTAATCCGAACTTAGTATTTAAATGCACCTCGTTGTAAGGTAATTGACTATTACCACTAAGTTGTAAGTTCGAACCTCACTATGTCCTATATTTTTATCTTTCTGAAAAATATTTTAAATTTAGATTCCCTGTGCCGTTTCTATAAATATTATCATGATAATTGTTCTAATGAACTTTCTTCTATTGTACCTCTGTTATATACTGCCTGGTTCTGGATCTCGACGAACAACGATCGTCTTGTTAGGCAACAAGGAACAAGAACACGTACATATAAAAAATATATTTTTATTCTTCGTCGGTGACGGTTTTTAGGAGGAGAGTAACATGAGAGATATCGCACACACGCAGAAGCTGTCGGGGAATCGTTAACCAACGGGAGTTCTCTGTTTTCAAGCTTTCTCTGGGTTCTGACTTCTTTTTCTGTCTTCTGTTCTTCTACCAGAAACCCCAGACTTATATAACTCAAAATTCCTACGCATTTTGCATTTTCGGGCTGTCGCTTAATTGACGTCATCTATGGCCAGATACATCTGCCAATCATTTTCGCCGGCTATCGTCTTTCAAGCCGGTTATCACCTGTGTTTTCTATCTCTGGTGGTGTCAGTCATATCTTTGTCGGCTATTGTCTTTTCAAGCCTTTGTTGTCGTCTGTGTTCTGTGCTTTTGATGTCAATCAAATCTTTGTCGGCTATGGCATGTGTTTCTGTTTTAAATATTGCGCCTCGTCTCCTCCATCCACGGCTGGTCAATGATATTTTTGCCAGTCAAGGTAATATGTTATATATCGACTTTATACATTTAAGCGCAATGCTAGATTGGCAGCAAGGTCTCACCATTTTACAAGTGAAATAGCCAGATGTAGCCGCACGTTCTATACTAACAGCTTCTTCTATCGCTCTTGTCGCTTGTAGAACTCTCTTTCGGCTTCTTGTTTCTCAGTTAATTTTGATCTTCATAATTCTAATGCAATGTCAAGCATTATCTTTTGTTTTAATTCTTTTTTTTTAATCATATCATCCCGAGCAAGGTAGTAACGCCACTGATGTGCAGGGGGCTACATAAGAGTAAAAATATTAGATAGAAGAGAGTGAAGAGAAGGACGAACCAGTTACAAAGGAGCAAGAGAAGGAAAGGAATACAGGTGTGATGACAGCTGCAAAGGTGGAGAGAAAGGAAAGGATATACAGGGGGGTGAAGAAAGAACTGGAGTCGAGTGGTTAAGAGATGGGTATTGACATTGCATTTAAATTCCTGGAGATTGTAGTGATGATAATGGTTAACCCTAGATTTGAAGAGGTTAAGTTTATTGTGATTAGAGAAGAGGTAGAGAGAAAGGAAAGGACATACAGGGTGGTGCAGAAAGAACTAGAGTTAAGTGGTTAAGAGATGGGTATTGACATTGCATTTAAATTCCTGGAGATTGTAGCCGTCAGGAAAGCAAGAATATGGAAGCGAGTTCCACAGACGGGAATTCTTATTCTTTTATCGTTCTTTCTCCTCAGTAGTGTTCGTTTTAATCATATTATATAACCACTAGTAATTCTCTTCCATCTGATTGGCTTTATTTTCTTATTTGGGGTGAAATGATTTTTTAAAAAAGCTTATTATTTTTTGGAAGCTATATTAGTCCAGCATTACTATTTATTAATGACTTTCATCCTCACTGTGTGTCCCATATTTGAGTCAATTCAAGTTAGTATTATTTTAATGAAACACCGCATCGTGAGATAATAGTTAACAAACAAGTCTAGTCTCAGTAAGTACTCCATACTTGTGCTCTTGTGCCAAACTAAGCTATGCTTAGTAAATATTTGCGCAGTGTCTCGACGTTTGATAATGGTTAACAAGCTAGTATTGTTGACCATTGCTATTTAGTACAGGGTTCGATTCTCACGAGGTGCTCCATACTTTGACATTCAGTCAAACTAAACGATGATTAGTGAATATCTCGGGGCGTCTCGGCGTTCGGTAATGGTTAATGAGCTAATCTGTTTGACTATTACTATTGTGTAGTAATTTTGATTCTCACTTGATGCCCTAAGCTTGTGGCCTTGTGCTAAACGACGTCATTTTAAATATTAAATTAAAGTTTTGTAAAGTTCTGAATAAATTATGGTTTAATAGATAGATAGATAGATAGATAGATAGATAGATATGAACAAAGACTAAAATGATAGATAGATAGATAGATAGGTAGATAGATAGATAGATAGATAGATACTAGAAATGATAGATAGATAGATATGAACAGATACTAAAAATGATAGATAGATAGATAGATAGATAGATAGATAGATAGATACAGAGACTAATATATATATATATATATATATATATATATATATATATATATATAAAGAATCACAAGATAGCCAAAACCTACCGCGGTTTCACACAACGGCTCGTCAACGGCTTTTTTTTTTTTTTTTTTTTTTTTTCTTTACTGCGGAGTATCGTATGTCTTGTCTTTATTCCGCGGATTTCTTTTTTTTCCCCCCTCTTATCCAACGCCTTAGTGCGACGGATGTTAACGGAATTAGATTCTGTCGGTTATTCGTTTTTCTTAAAGTTTATCTTTGTATAAAGTTAGGATTTGGATACTTACAGAGTCTGGTTAGTTGTTATTTTGAATATATATATATATATATATATATATATATATATATATATATATATATATATATATATATATAAACAAAAACTAAAAAAGATAGATTGATAGATAGATAGATATAAACAAATACTAAAATAGATAGATAGATAGATAGATAGATAGATAGATAGATAGATAGATAGATAGATAGATAGATGAGAAAGATGAGAAGGCAACAATCGGTTTTTCTTTTACCCTTCTTCCAATAACATCCCAGTCATGGTGCAGTGAATATCGACTCGGACCGAGAAATTGGAAAGCCGGGTTCAAATTCAAGTTGAATCCGTTGCAGTCACTTATACGCCAATACTCTTGGGAACGGAATTAATTCATCTCTTCTCCTTCCATTTATGGGTTAAATGGCAAGACAGATTGGGTTCAATTGACAATCAGTCTACCGTAGAAAGTAATGGCATCCTACTGCTGGAAAATCTTTTACCCAGTCAGATCTTCCAACGAACCCTGTCTCACGTATGCCACTCAACTGACTGATCTGGATAAAAGGATTAAATAACAGGACAGATTGGGTTCTATAGCCTTGATTGACAACCAGTCTACTGTAGAAAGTAATGGCAACCTACTGTGGGAAAATCTTCTGCCCAATCAGTTATGTCTCTTTCGAGACATGATCGTCCAAGCGTATATCACGTATGGCACTTTACTGAGTAAACATGCAGAAAGAGAAGTAGCACACGACTGGTGATCACATAAAACTGCCAGTCACCATGCAGTGTTGATTCTATGTCCACATCATTTATATGTGCATTAACTCTATACCCCAATATTGTTCCCCAAATATAACAAATTTTAATCAGTATAATTATACGTGTGTGTATGTGTGGTGAGGAAAGGTGGAGTTTTGATCTGTTAGGTCATTACTATCGAGTGGTGATTCCGAGCCACAGTAGGTGCTCTTCATTTATAACCTTGTGCCAAACTTAGGAAATGATGACTCATTGTTGCGTAAGTTTTAGATATTTGGGAGTCAAAGCAGTAGTTGATTACGTTTTCTGGTTGTGAGAAAATGTGTGCGTGAGTGTGTGTGTGCGTGTGCGGAGGCAGAGGCACAGTAGTAGATAGTTTTGCACGTATCGGTGTGTATATCTACTGTGCGAAAGAGCGGGCGGGCGAGCTCGTGAGAGTGCAAGATAGACACAGAGAAGGTAAGAACCCAGTGGAGATTAACAGACTGAGAGAAATACATTGCGAGATAATGACAGAGAGGAACAGGGTAGTGATAGATAGGAACAGTTTGAAGTTCCCCGCCTCTCACCATAGACCCGGTAGAATCCAGGATTTCTAAATATGTAGACCTCATTGCTCAATCCCTACAGCATCTGGACTCGTCTCATTCCAAGCTAAACTTACTAAATATTATAATCAACAGTGACAAATAGATAAAAAAATTTTGTAATATATTGGAAAGACTGATATTGATTAGATATTATAAACTTAGTTTTCGACTGTCGCCCAATGTTTTGAAAGACTACCCGTAAACGGTCCTATTTTGAAAATATTTGTTTTATCAATCGTTTTTTTTTTCGAATACAGAGGAAAAAGCAAAATGAATTAATAGATGGGTAGATATAGACAAGGTTTATACAAGAGTTAAAAAGTAGACATTGGTCCGGTATAGACTGAGATAAAGAAGGTAGTAGAGTCGAATCGGTAGATATAGGAGCGTTTTATACAAGAGCTAAAAGAGCCAGGCTTACAATAGACTCATATAGGAGCGGTTTATAGAAGAGTAAAAATGGGCCGAGTTTACAGTAGCGTCGAATAGGTAGACATAGGAGCGTTTTATACAAAAGCCAAATGGGCCGAGTTTACAATAGAGTCATTTAGGTAGACACAGGAGCGGTTTATACGAGAGTAAAAAAAGTACTGGGTTTACAAGACACATAGGTAAACATGGGAACGATTTTCACAAGAGTAAAAAACGGCTGGGTTTACAATAGACTAATGTAGGTAGACACAGGAGAGGTTTATACAAAAGTAAAAAAGGGCTGGGTTTACAAAAGAGTCATATAGGTAGACACAACACCGGTTTAAGAATAAAAAAGGGCCGAGTTTACAACAGAGTCAAAAAACTAGTTTTAAGTTTTGTTTATATTGTGAATTCTTCAGTCAGTTAAGTGCCGTACGTGATACACGCTTGGGCGATCATGTCTCGAAAGAGACATGACTGACTGGGCAGAAGATTATCCCGCAGTAGGTTGCCATTGCTTTCTGCGGTAGATTGGTTGCCGACCTAGTCTATAGTACCCAATCTGTCCTGCTATTTAACCCATAACTGGAAGGAAGAGATGGATTAATACCTTTCCCAAGGGTATTTGTGCGTAAGTGAATACAATGGATTCAGCTGGAATTCGAACTCGGCTCCCCGATTTCTCGTTCCGAACCGATATCCACTGTACCACAACGCACATCCTAGAATTCTTCAGTAAAACTTAAAAAAAAAACAAAAAAAAAAAACAAGTTAATGTCTGATGGCGTCTTTTTTTATATTTGTTATGTATCTTAAAAAAATGTTATACCGATCTTTCAAGTGATGTTGTCAGACAGAAATCTTAGGGTGAGAATAGCTGTTCCTGTTTTCCAAAGGCGTCTACATGGAGACAAATTTAATATTAGTGTCTTGATATTCTTGTGTTCGGAAATCGACTTCCCATTTAATTGCAACAATTTCCTACAGACTAAAACTTGACCGCATTAATCAAAGTAAAATTTACCTTGCTGACCCGCACAGTAACAGTAAACACTGGCTATCGCCTTGACGACGCTCGCATTTAAGTCATATCCACCTGTCGTCAGTTTTACACTGATGCTTTCTTTTTTCATTATACCTCAACTACCCGCACACCATCGTCGACCCGGTATCTGAACCGAATTATCCGTTTTTCGGAAAAACAGGAAGTGACGTAATAGCAATTCAACAATAAACCCTGACCTGTTTATTATGCATATTTCGGATCTCTACATTATTATCAAGCGGTTTGATGCCAGTAAAGATTCTTGATTATTCTCAAGTCTTTCCCAAATATGTCCAGACTGCCGAGCATCTCCATCAATTCTTTGTGGCGTATTTTGTCAAACGCCTTCGTGTGCTGTCCGTCCTTCAATATGGCAGTGAATGCTGGACAATATCATCGAAGATGAAGGAAAAACTTGAAGCAACTGAAATGTGGTTCTACAGAAGGATGCTGCGAATATCATGGATCGAGCATGTGAGCAATGATGAGGTCTTAGAAATGATGGAAACAAAAAGGAAATTAATACTGAGCATCAGAAAGAGACAGCTGAAGTTCCTGGGACATGCAATGAGGAAGGAGGGATTGGAGAACCTGATACTAACAGGCCAGATAGAGGTCGAAAAGAGACAGGGGAAAGAGGCGGATAACATGTTTGAAGGACCTAATCAGGTGGATGATGGAACGAGGGTTGCATGGTGTAACAGGAGAAGGCGTGCCCAGAGCCACCAGGGATAGGGAAACGTGGAAAGCAATGATCGCCTACCTACTGAAGGGACACGGCACATAGAAGAAGACAGTATTATCGACAATTAGAAGCATATATTAAACTATTATTAAACGTAAATTGTATGGATTAAATGACTTAATATAAGTCTTCTGGATTAAAAGACTTACTAGATAATTAGTTACTGATAATTGAAGTTAAGAGTACACCACATCAGGTAGACCAGATAATGGTAGTGCCATGCGAGAAAGGAATATTCTCGAAGTTTGTTTTTATATCGATGACGGATGTGCGTTGTGGTGCAGTGGATATCGGCTTGGAACGAGAAATTGGAAAACCAAGTTCGAATTCCAGTTGAATTCTTTGCATTCACCCTTTGCAAATACCCTTGGGTAAAAGGTATTAATCCGTCTCTTCCTCCCAGCTATGGGTTAAATAACAGGACAGATTGTGTTCTATAGCCTTGGCTGGCAACCAGTCTATCGCAGAAAGTACTGGTAACCTACTGCGGGATAGTTTTTTTCGAGACAGGATCGCCCAACCGTATATCACGTATGGTACTTTACTATGACTGACTATATCCGTGACATGATAACGCATTACTACACAAACGGAACGGAATTGCTGAAAATAAAAATAAAAAGACGAACATACTTTGTTATCTGAGAGTTTTATACCGCTAAGTCATACACAAAATTATATACACGTTTTTTACACGGAGAAACTCTAACACACGTATACCACACAGACAGTGTGAAAATTAAGAAGAGACAGAGGGTCTTACTTGTAGTCATCTTCAATGGAAATTTGAGACGCCAGAAGATTCTTTTTAGTATCTGGGGTAGTCGTGTTTAGGATTTCCAACAGAGATTCATACAGTACGGATTTATTTTCTATCTCACATAATCCTCAAGCAGGTAACGGCAAATCATTGGGTTTTTTCCCAACACGGGAACGGCGAGCTTGAGATAGTTTCTCTATCTTGTGAAAATATATTACCAAAGAAAATGGCGTTATTGGCTTGTAAGCTGCACCATGAGGCAGTTAGCCCGAGCACAGGTCTTGCCTTGCTCGTGCGAATGAACGGCAGTCAAATGGAAAACTAACCGCTTTCGTCAATCTATATGAGTACTTCTGCTATATATATATATATATATATATATAATCAAAGTTGATATATATATATATATATATATATATATATAATCAAAGTTGATTTAACCCGAGAGCACTACCCATGGGTATATAGTACCCGCGCAAATGACGCCATTTTAATTACAATTTAATTAAATTTTCAGTACCTGATTTTCTTACCTAAATAATGTTTTTCAGTTTCCATTAATGTTAGCTCAAAATACAAATCTTGAAGTGCCTGCCTGTAAAATATCTCAAATAAAGATTTATATTTAATATTTTTTTGATATTTTCAAAATCAGGTATGATATACCCATGGTTAGTAGTGATGTAACTTTAATTGATGGTTAGTGTTCCAGGGTTAAAATCAAATAAATATACAGGGTGCAATGGGTAAATTATCGCCATAGTATACTTTAATGTCGTGCATGTGCGTTGTTTCTTTTTATTTTGTCGACTGGACAGTATAGCAGGGCCAGTTGGGCACCGTCTGGGAGTAAAAGAACACCAATCTGCAAGAAATTCACACCGAAAGCTCCAATACGAACACTTGAGAGGTTTGGGGTGTTAATTTGAGGAGAGCGCAGGATAAGTCTAATGGTGATTACGAAGGTGTTTGGAGTGATCATTAGTAATGGCGAAATTATGCTTCCATTCATTTTCCCTCGGGCTCAACACGGAGGCCTACATCAATTGCCTTGAGGAAGCCGTACTCTCCTGGGTCAAGAGGACGGCTGCTAATAAAACCTACGTCTGGCAAGAGTGCTCTGCACCATGCCACACAAGCAGGATAACCTAGTTATGGCTTTCAGACAATTTCTGCGACTACATCTGGCCACTTAACACCTCAAATTGTAACCGCTTGATTATTATGCGTGGAGCACAATTGAGCGAGAGACCAACAAAATTCTTTGTAGCACGAAAGATGAACTGAAGGCAAGGATAATGACAGTATTTACCAATTTAAACAAGGAGACCGCCCAGAAGAGTTGTAGGAGATTCCGAAATCGTCTGGAGGCCGTGGTTGAAGCAAATGGTGATTTAATTGAATAAATTTACTCTTTAGTATTTCAAGATATATTTGTTGTGAGTTTTGTTTAACGGCATATCAACCTCTGTGGGTTATTTAATGTCAAAAAGGTGAGGTTTTAAGTTTTTTTTTTTAATGTTCACTTATAGAAGGTTGATTTAGTCAGATTTTAATGAACATTTTTTGTTTTTATTTTTTTAATTTAGAAAACTGAAAATATCTTCTAGTTTTGTATTCAAAAATGTTTTGCTGAGAATAATTTTTTCTTTAAAAATGTCTTATGGTAATAACTTTTTCTTCAAAAGGTATTGTTGGTAATATTTTTTCTGCAAAAATACATATTTTTCTATGAAAGTATATTTTTATGTATATATTTCTATAAAAGTCTATTTTTATACTTTCACAGTGTTTTGACCCCAGTTGTGTGTGGGGGGGGGGTAAAATATTTGCCCATAGCTGGGACGCTAACAGGTGCTACCACTCCGGGTCAGGGTGGACCTGGGAGCAACAAGAATTAAGAGGTGGTTCCATGCTCCTCACAACCTCTCAATCAGAGATCTTGCTGCCGGATGCAGTTTACCATCGTACCCAGGACCAAGATATTTTTGTGTAATTTTGGTAAATATATCTGTTAAAATGAGATATTTCTATCACTATGGCTGATGCTAACCTTGAGGAGACCGACTCGATGCGACTTCTCGGGTAATGTTTTCCTTCTGACAGTAAGTGGGAAGATTATATTGAATCAACTGCTAGGTCTGCAACTGGGAAAGTTAATTGTGTTTCTCACCAAAATCTATCTTACACTTACACATTTATAAGCCTACCATTTGTCCATGCATTGAATATTGATGCCACATATGGTCTGGTGCTTCTGCTAGGTATTTAGAGATTCTCGATAAAATCTAATGAAGAATCTGCAATCTTATTCGTCCTAACCTGGCATCTCGTCTTCAGTTACTTCCCAATCGCTGCAATGTAACTTTCCTGCGTCTTTTCTATAAATATTTTTATGGTAATTGTTCTGATGAAATTTTCTCTTTGGTACTTCAAATTTATAAATTTAAGCGCAACACTAAATTGGCTGCAAGATCTCATCGTTTTACATTTGAAATAGCTAGACGTAACCGTAAGTTCTTTGCTAACGGTTTCTTCTATCGCAGTTTTCTCTTGTGGAAGTCCTTTTCCGTTCTTGCCTTCTAGTCAAATTTGATCTTCAAAAATTTAAATGCAAGGTCAACTGTTATCTTCTACCTTCTTATTTCCTGTTCTTTTATTGCCCTCTCTCTTTAATAATGTTTTTCTTTTCTTTTTTTTTTTTTACATCGTGAAGCCCCCTGCATGGCCAAAGGTGCAGTCCGGAAGCTGTGCAATGTATTAAGAGACAGGAAAATTTCGATAGAAACAAAGAAGAAAGTACTGAATTGCTATGTGATATCTGTTCTTCAATATGGCAGTGAATGCTGGACTGGACGACCTAATCAAAGATGGGGGGAATACTTGTAGCAACCAAAATGTGGTTCTACAGAAGAATGTTGAGCATACCATTGACCAAACATGTGAGATTTTGGAGAGGATAGAAACGAAAAGGAAACTAATACTTAACATCAGAAAAAGACTGAAGTTCCTGTGACATGTAATGAGGAATGAGGGCTAGGAGAATCTGATACTCACAAAACAGAGGAAAATAAAGACAGGGGTAAGCAACACGTAACATACTTGATGGGGTTGTGCAAATGGATGGCAAAGTGCGGTTTAGGTGGGTTGACATGAGAAAGATTGCTTAGGGCCACTATAGATAGGGAGATTCGGAAAGCCATGATCACTTACGTTCTGAAGGACACAGCACACGGAAGAAGAGGAAATACCCGAGGTTTTAGGGACTTTGTTGTTTTGCATGAGGTAAAAGGATTCAAAGAACTAGCGGAACCCGTGGAATTTCCACGGAAGGATAATTAGGATTTCTTGGAAAAATTTTACTTTGTCATACTACAAATGGTAGTAACGTCTTCAAACATAAAGGTATTGGATAATAAAATAACGATAACACAGAGTGTAATTTTATTAAAATCTCTATAAAAGTAATATCCATAGAAGCTACTTTACTGTAATCTTATATTAATAGCAGAACCCGTGGAATTTCTACGGAAGGATAATTTTACTTTGTCATACTACAAATGATAGTAACGTCTTCAAACATAAAGGTATTGGATAATAAAATAACGATAACACAAAGTGTAATTTTCTTCTTCTTCTTCTTCTTCTTCTTCTTCTTCTTCTTCTATGTGCCCTGTCCTTTCAGGACGTAGGCGAACATGGTTCTCCACATCTCCCTATCCCTTGTGGCTTCTAGTATGTTTGTTCCCGTTACTCCTGTCAACCCCCATTCCGTCAACCACCTGATCAGGCCCTGCAAGTATGTTATCCGCTGTCTTCCTCTGTCTCTCTTTCCTTCTATCTAGCCAGTCAGTATCAGGTTCTCCAGGCTCTCCTTCCTCATTGCGTGTCCCAGGGACCTCAGTTGTCTCTTTCTGATGCTCAGTATCAATTTCCTCTTTGTTGCCATTCTTTCCAACACCTCATCGTTGTTTGCATGCTCAGTCCATGATATCCGCAGCATCCTTCTGTAGAACCACATTTCCGCTGCTTCCAGTTTTGTCCTCATTTTCGATGATATTGTCCAGCATTCGCTGCCGTATTGAAGAACTGACATCACGTAGCAGTCCAGCACTCTTTTCTTTGTTTCCAGTGAGATTTTCCTGTGTTAGTATTTTGCTCAGCTTCTGGAACGCGTCGTTTGCCATGTCAATTCGCCTTCGGATCTCCGTGTCGCACTTTCCATCTTCAGTTAGGACACTTCCTAGGTATTTAAATTTTTGTACTTGCTTGATTTTGGTATCTCCCACATTTATTTGGCATTTTGGGTTGTACCTTTTGCTGATGACCATGCACTCAATTTTCTTAAAGTTTATTTGTAGTCCTTTTTTGTCGCTCTCCACCGCTACCTTCTGTAGGGGGTCTTGTAGTTTACTTTCTGTGTACGCGATAATATCTATAAAAGTAATGTCCATAGAAGCTACTTTACTGTAATCTTATATTATATTAAGCGGCGTATGCACAGACCATAACCAAAATACTGTATACTATTTTGTGAGAGATTTTTAAGGAGAAAATGTTTTTGTTTATATCTTATTACTGAAAAATCATGGCTCCTGTGTCCATTGTAAACAGAAAAGATCAACTGAGTAATGGCCAAGTGTGTAGAGACCAGAAATTTCGATATTAGATCGCGGGATACGACAACAGACCTACCTATTTTTACTATATTGTACAGTACACACACATACACACAGACACACAATTACTGCTACAACCACCAGTTTAAGCTGCTACTGATGCGGTAATGCTATAGGCTCTCTCCTCCTACTCTCTCACTCTTTACTACCCATCCGTTTGGCAAAGGTGAGAGAAAGGCTGAGGAGAGTAACGTTAATAAAAAGATAGAAGGGAAGGAAAAGCTCGTATAGAGAGTAAGTAGCGTAACGGACGGAGGAACTAAGTAACTAAGGAAGGAACAAGCAGAATTATTATATGATATTTCTCTTTATTAACATTGTAATATCTATCTATCTATCTGTCTATCTAAGTCTGTGTTCCTATCTATCTATCTATCTATCTATCTATCTATCTATCTATCTATCTATCTCAGTCTGTGTTCCTATCTATCTATCTATCTATCTATCCAGTCTGTGTTCCTATCTATCTATCTATCTATCTCAGTCTGTGTTCCTATCTATCTATCTATCTATCTATCTATCTATCTGTCTGTCTCATTCATGTTCCTATCTATCTATCTATCTATCTCAGTCTGTGTTCCTATCTATCTATCTATCTATCTATCTATCTATCTATCTATCTCAGTCTGTGTTCCTATCTATCTATCTATCTATCTATCTATCTATCTATCTATCTATCTATCTATCTCAATCTGTGTTCCTATCTATCTATCTATCTATCTATCTATCTATCTATCTCGATCTGTGTTCCTATCTATCTATCTATCTATCTATCTATCTATCTCAGTCTGTGTTCCTATCTATCTATCTATCTATCTATCTATCTATCTATCTATCTATCTCAGTCTGTGTTCCTATCTATCTATCTATCTATCTATCTATCTATCTATCTATCTATCTATCTATCTATCTCAGTCTGTGTTCCTATCTATCTATCTATCTATCTATCTATCTATCTATCTATCTATCTATCTATCTATCTCAGTCTGTTTCTATCTATCTATCTATCTATCTATCTATCTATCTATCTATCTATCTATCTACTCAGTCTGTGTTCCTATCTATCTATCTATCTATCTATCTATCTATCTATCTATCTATCTATCTATCTATCTATCTCGATGTATTCCTATCTATCTATCTATCTATCTATCTATCTATCTATCTATCTATCTATCTATCTCAGTCTGTGTTTCTATCTATCTATCTATCTATCTATCTATCTATCTATCTATCTATCTCAGTCTGTGTTTCTATCTATCTATCTATCTATCTATCTATCTGTCTGTCTGTCTGTTTCTATCTATCTATCTATCTATCTATCTATCTATCTATCTATCTCAGTCTGTTTCCTATCTATCTATCTATCTATCTATCTATCTATCTATCTATCTATCTATCTATCTCAGTCTGTGTTCCTATCTATCTATCTATCTATCTATCTATCTATCTATCTATCTACTATCTATCTGTATCTCTTTCTCCCTCAGACATCGACAGACTTATTTAATAGTAGTGTAGGTTATGAAGCTGTCAGGATAGATTTTTAATGTGTTTTTATTCAAAGGGAATTCTTTTTAGTGTCTGGTTTTAGCGAATAGCCCCGTCTAACAAGGTGCATATTTTAACAACTTCGCTTCCTCAAGAAAACAACGACAAAATCAATCAGACTCCCCAACCCAACCCCGCTTCCTCATTCACAGTCTCATATGTCAACCAGAGGTGGGGACACGCTTGGGGTTAAGCAAAGGACAGAGAACATCCTATGGCAATTACTTAGGTCATCATTACGATTTTGTAGAGACAAAAAGATTTTTAAAAAAAATGGGGATAAAATAACGAAACGAAAGAAATAAAATAAACAAAAAAAAAAAAAAAAAAGCAAAAAATAACGGATTTTAACCGGAAATTAAAACGGACTGATTATTTTTTTAGGCAATTTGCAAACAAAAGATGGAGAAAATAAATTACTGGCATTCACTTGATAATTTCGTATGAAACGAGTTTTTTTTTCTTCCTTATTCGTTGTCGAGTTTTGTGATGGAAACGTATAGAAGACATTCTCTAACTTGAAATTGCCATTTTCTACATTCGGTTTGCAAATACAATTCATTGATTGAAGTTCGATCCTCACTGGCTTTTAGCTTTGTGCTCCACCTAAGTACAGCTTATAAAATCACCAGTATATTTTGGGCACCCCGACGTAGTGTAATGGTTAGCCAGCTTGTATCGTTAGAACCTATTACAACTGAGTAATGAGTTCGATCCCCACTGGGTACCCTATACTTTCGGCCTTTTGCCACATCTAAGCAGCACTTAGAAAATCAATATAATTACGGTTTATCAATCGTTTTCATGTTACTTAAAACCAGAAAATATATTTTTTTATTTTGTTTGAGATAATAAGGATTTAATGCCACAAGTCTTAATAACCCACAGCTGGCGGGAGAAGAGATGGATTAATACCTTTCCTAAGGGTGTAAGCAAATATAACAAATCCAACTGCAATTGGAACAGATCCGAGCCATTAACCATTACGCCACACGCACATCCAAAATTACAGAACCTGGTATTCCCAAGCAGTTACCCATCTAGGTACTAACGAGTTTGACGTTGCTTAACTTCTTGATTTCTTGTCAAATACAATCTTCAGAAATTTAAATGCAACTTCAATCGTCATCTTCCGTCTCCTTGAAGCTTATTCTTTTTATTATCCTTTCTCCTCTGTAAGGTTTACTCAGTTTCCTTCAATCTCAGTTATTGCGTCTTAGTGGCTATATTGCCTTGCTTCAGGATGAAACAATTTTGCTATTTTTTTTTAAATCGCAGTTAATTGTAGATATACGGCAAAAGTAGACGGAGTTGATTGAAAATAAAAAAGAACTTTGCGTAAGCCGATTTTAGAAAGAAGAGTAGTAATTGGAGTAGATAGACTAAACTATCGCCCGGTTCACACTCCACCCACGTCTATTGAACAGGTAAAGAACCTCATCCCTTGTTTCCTGTTTAGGATGTGGTTTCCGGTTTTTTCTTTTCCAATCTTTTCACTCCTTTTCCTTTTTTTTCAGTTGGAATAGATAGACTAAACTATCGCCCGGTTCACACCCACCCACGTCTATTGATCAGGTGAAAAGGCTCATCCCTTGTTCCCTGTTTAGGATGTGGTTTCCGGTTTTTCTCTTTTCTAATCTTTTCACTCCTTTTTCTTTTCTTTTCAATTGGAGCAGATAGACTAAACTATCGCCCGGTTCACACTCCACCCACGTCTATTGAACAGGTGTAGAGGCTCATCCCTGTTTAGGATGTGGTTTCCGGCTTTCTCTTTTCCAATCTTTTCACTCTTACGTAGCCCCTGCACATCAGTGGCGTTGCCGCCTTGCTCGAGGTGATATGATTAAAAAAAAGTCAAAAAGGCGGTTAAAGAAGACGCGTGGACAGTCATAGAAAAAGAAAACAGAATGAATAAATAAAAAAATATGTAAATAGTATAAAAATAGAAAAATACAAATAAGACATTGAAACTATTCGAGGAGGTTGTGTCTGACAAACATAAAAGCTGGGATTTGTTACTGAATATTGCTGTGAATTGTCATCGCCCCTTGTCGTCTCCCACCTCCAGAGTAGGTTTGTTGACGCGCGGGGACTTGAGAAGGAGAGAGTGATTCGACGATCAAACAAACATACACAATCCCGTTATAAAATAGTATAACGTTAATTGCTTTTTCTGGATTTATTTTCCAAGAAGCCCAAGACTAAAAACTACTCAAGGAAGAGAAACCAAACACAAAACACGACAGAGGCCAGTAAATTTGAGACCATTATTTTGAGCGACTTTATGACTCAAACAGTACGGGGAAGTACCAGATAGTGTCTCGGATTAAGAAATAGAAGAGCCGAGTTCGAATTCTAGTCGGATTCATTACATTCACTTACATGCTAATACGGTACGAATCAATCTTTTGACCCCACCAAAATAGCAGGACAGACTGGGTTCTGTAGCCTTGGAGAAGGAAAACTGAATTTTTTATATAATCATATCGCAAAGCATTTTACTGCCACTGTTTTGCAGAGGGTTACATAGGAGGAAAGTTATTAGAAAGAGTGAAAGGTTATAGGGGTGTCAGGAAGTGGGTAAGAGAAGGATGAGGATACTGATGAGTTCTTTTTTTTTATTCATATCGCCCAAAGCAAGACAGTTTACTGCTACTGGTGTGCAGGGGGTTACATAGGAGAAAAGTTATTAGAAAAAGTGACAGGTTATAGGGGTGTCAGGAAGTGGGTAAGTGAAGGATGAGAATACTGATTAGAGTGGAGTGGACGGAGAAAGGAGCATGAGAGAGAGGATGCAGGTTAGTGAGATATGAGATGACTGTTGACTTTACATTTAAATTCTTGGAGATTGTAGCTGTCGGGGAAGCAAGTAAACGGAAGGGAATTCCACAGGCAGGAAGTGCGTGAAAAGAAGCTTTAAGAGTAGAAATTGCGGTTACATTTTATCGGTTTCACTGTAAAAGGGTGGGACCTAGTTGCTAATCTAGTAGCTCGTGTAAATTCATACCTAGGGGGCACCATTGATCTAATTTCATTGGAGCAGAAGCCGTGAAATTCGTTATAGAAGAGGCACAGGAATGCCACGTCACGCCGGTGAGATAGCGACTGCAGCCAAGCTGCCAAGTCGGTATCAATCACATTACAGATTCTCCGCTGGATTTTGTCAAGAATCCCGAGGTGAATAGCAGGGGCACTCGACCAGATGTGGCAGCAGTATTCAATACACGGCCGGATGGTAGATTTATATATGTGCAGGAAGGACTCAGACGGGAAAAAAACTTTCTGGCCTTGCACAGTGAACCGACCTTCTTAGCAGTGGATTTAGCTATGGATTCGATATAGTCATTCCACTTGAGGTCCGCTGAGAGTGTGAGGCCAAGGAGACGTCGTGTTTTACTCTAAGGGAGGCTAGCCTGTTCCATGCTAATGGTGGGGGGGGGGGGGGGTTAGCGCGACTAAAACAGTACGGTGGAGTATTGGATAGCGGCTCGGATTAAGGAATCAGAGAGCCGAGTCCGAATTCCAGTCGGCCGATAAAATGTAACCGCAATTTCAAACTAGGTTACCCGACCTGAAATTTCCTTTTTCTAATTCACCCCTTGTAAGGTTATGCGCTGCTTCTATCACCATATTGCGTACATTTGGTTGTGAGGCATTTGGTTTGGTTGCTGCGGAAGGCCAGAGTTTTTACACTAGGAACTTCCAGGCAAATATCATACATAATAATGTGGATCCCAAATGCAAACTCTATGAAAAATATCAAGAAACCATAGACCATCTAATTTCAGGATGTTTTGTACTTGCGCCAAATTAATATAAAAATAGTCACGATAGATTGGGGCATTATTTACACTGGACAATATGCAAACTACTTTGGAAAAATATCAACAAACACTAGTTGAACTTCACCCAACACCGGTTACAGAAATAGAAGATATCGCGATACTATAGGATTATAGTACACCATTTTTACAGATATGCTCATAATGTCTGATTTTTTCATATTTTGATTCCTTTATAAATCCGACTTTACACACACCTATACCCTTTTCGGAACCAATCAAAATAATCCTTCGATCATCAGGAAACCAAAGGCCATCTAATTTCTGGATGTTCTGTACTTGCACCAAATTAATATAAAAATAGTCACGATAGATTGGGGCATTATTTACACTGGACAATGTGCAAACTACTTGGAAAAGATGTTAAAAAACACTGGTATGAACATCACCCAGCACTGGTTACAAAAATAGAAAACATCACAATTCTGATGAATTATACCATCTTCACAGACAGGAAACTTGAAGCAAATAGTCCGGACATATTTTCAAATACCAAAAAGAAAAAAAACTTGCCTACGAACTGATATGGTTCGCTCAGTGAACTGTAACGTAGCAACCAAGGAATTTAAGAAACTATTGAAGTGTAACGAACTGGAAATCGAAATCGAAAAAATGTGGAAATTAAAAACAAGAAAGTAACAATCATAGTAGGTGCGCTTGGAATTATAAAAAAAGGACACAATAACAAATTGAAAAAAAAATTCCTGGAAATTCCAGCTTAAGAGATATACAAAAAAATTGTCTTGATAAGTACATCCCACAAACTAAAAAAACAAACTTTGTGTCTGTAACGCTAGTGATATTATGGAAGTTAAAAAAAAAAAAAAAACAACTCATGAAATGTAGCCATAACAACACCCCACTACCTGCCTTAGGTCTTCCAGTAGACTTGGTAGGTAGTGCGACCATAGAAGGAATAGAAATATAATCATGAATATGATATAATAAGAAGAAAGAAAGAAAGAAAGAAAGAAAGAAAGAAAGACAGAAAAATATTCAATAATAAAAGAAGGCAGTAAATACAAAAAGATTTACAGTTAGTAGATTCTGTAGAAAAGCAAAACAGAAGCCAAGAACCAACTATTACGCAAAAAATATGAAAATGAAAGCCAAGGAATAAACCGCTTGAACAGATGAAACAACGCTGGCACGACAAACCTCTGCATGGCCAATATCCAGAACGTGCTAATAAATCCAATGTTGATAAAGTTAATACTCATCGATGGTTACGTGCATCTGGATTAAAGTCTGAGACTGAAGGCTTTATTCTTGCAGCGCAAGACCAAAGTCTTTTCACTAGGAACTTTCAGGCAAATATTATACATAATAATGTGGATCCAAAATGCAGGTTCTGTGATAAACACCAAGAAACAATAGACCATCTAATCTCAGGCTGTTCTGTACTTGCCCCAAATGAATATAAAAACTGCCACGATAGAGTGGGGCAATATTTACATTGGACAATGTGCAAACACTATGGAAAATCTGTAAACAAACACTGGTATGAACATCACCCAGAACCGGTTACAGAAATAGAAGATGTAACCATTCTATGGGATTACACCATCCACACAGACAGAAAAATTGAAGCAAACAGGCCGGACATTATTGTTAAAACCCAAAAGGAAAAAACTTGCTTATTAATTGATATGGCTTGTCCAGCGGATTGTAACATAGCAACTAAGGAATTCGAAAAACTGTCAAAATATAAAGACCTGGAAACTGAAATAGCAAAAATGTGGAAATTGAAAACAAGAGTCGTGCCAGTGATAGTGGGTGCACTTGGAATGGTAAAAAATGGAACAAAACAACACATTGAAAGAATCCATGTAAACCCCAGCTTAAGAGATATACAAAAAAATTGTCTTATTAAGTACAGCCCACACACCGAGGAGAACTTTGTTTATGTAACGCTAGGGATGATAGGGAAGATAGAAAAAAACATGAAATGGAGCCATAACAACATGACACTACCTGCCTTAGGTCTCCCCGCAGACTTGGTAGGTAGTACGACTATAGCAGAAATGGAATTATGGTGAAAGATGACATAATAATAATAATAATAATAATAATAATAATAATAATAATAATAATAAAATGCAGGTTCTGTGATAAACACCAAGAAACAATAGACTACCTAATCTCAGGCTGTTCTGTGCTTGCCCCAAATGAATATAAAAATCGCCACGATAGAGTTGGGCAATATTTACATTGGGCAATATGCAAACATTATGGAAAAGCTGTAGGCAAACACTGGTATGAACATCACCCAGCACCGGTTACAGAAATAGAAGATGTAACCATTCTATGGGATTACACCATCTACACAGACAGAAAAATTGAAGCAAACAGGCCAGACATTATTGTTAAAAACCAGAAGGAGAAAACTTGTCTATTAATTGATATGGCTTGTCCAGCGGATTGTAACATAGCAATCAAGGAATTTGAAAAACTGTCAAAATATAAAGACCTGGAAATTGAAATAGGAAAAATGTGGAAATTGAAAACAAGAGTTGTGCCAGTGATAGTAGGTGCACTTGGAATGATAAAAAATGGAACAAAACAACACATTGAAAGAATCCCTGGAAACCCCAGCTTAAGAGATATACAAAAAATTGTCTTATTAAGTACAGCCCACACACTAAGGAAAACTTTATCTATGTAATGCTGGAGATGATAGGGAAGATAGAAAAACATTAAATGGAGCCATAACAACACGCCACTACCTGCCTTAGGTCTCCCCGCAGACTTGGTTGGTAGTGAGACCAAAGCAGAAATCGAAATATGATGAAAAATGACATAATAATAATAATAATAATAATCGTTGTTGGAAAAAAATAGTTATTAAAATGAAAGTCAGATATGTTAGTAGAAAAAGCATACCAAAACATATTTCCACATAATGGAAAAAGAATATTGGGAGTGATGTAATCCATAATATCTATGATTATCTAAAGTAAAAACAAATTATTAAACAAACCTTAGTATTTATTTAATATGAAGGAGAAAGTGTGCTTGCTGACTTAATATTTCAGGAGCTTAAAATTGTGTACATTTAGAAGAAAAAAGACATTTAAACCTTTTTTCCGAATGTCTTGCTTTTATGTGTCATCAATTTTACCGTCATCTTTTTTCTAAAAATCGTAACTAGTATCCTCATCGTTATTATTTTTATCACAATGTTTCGTCAATGTTAATTCCTCTCCCTATCTAGAGCACGTTGTTTTTCTTCAGTTTCCTTGAGTGCACAGGTCGATTCACGTAATAATACAATGTTTAAAATAAAAACGAAACGTCTATTTCAAACACGGGTATCCACTAAAAATACCGTCGGAAGTAATAATTACGGAGAGCCCCACAAAAATGTACTCAGTCTTTAAATGATAATAAATGGAATATTTGCATTTTTATTTATTTTTGGACTATCGTCTTCATTTATCTAATCTATCTAAATCTATCTATCTAAACTTATTTATAAATGAAACTTTGTCTGTGTGTCTGTGTGTGTGTGTGTGTCCGTTACCTATAGAACCCGAAACAGTTGAACCGATTTTCTTGAAAATTTACACAGTTTTACTATAAGCATCTGCTAGTGTTCTTAGCCAGGTTTTGGGTCGAGGTACTCCCGATAAATATCGAAAATCGATAATCGAAAAAAATAGGGTTATAGAAGGAGTGGTCCGATTTTAATCAAATTTGATACACTCATAGACAAAGACATAAGAAACGATATCCAGAAGTTTCAAGGTTGCAGTTCTTACAATAGTGCAGAAAATCGATAATATATATATATATATATATATATATATATATATATATATATATAAAAGGCAAGATGTTTGTGTTTGTGTGTCTGTTTATCTGCCTGCATGTCTGTATTTTTTCAGCCCTTTTACTTTAGTTTTTGCTTCGGGTTTGGCTCTAAGTAGGTATAATTGTAGTTCTTAGTCTCAGCCATGATACCATTTACTCAGAGGACTTATTTAGCCTTCAAAATTCAGTTTACGACGAAAAAACCTATTTGATATCGATAGCAGGAAATCAAAATTTGACTTACATCCATTCATTTTTCTTTCAGTCTACAGTTTCGCTTTAACTGGGAACAACTATTGTTTTTTAATCTTTCGTGTCAATGTCCTAAGAGTCTGAGCTCCAGGACCGTGGATTAGTTTTAAAGCTTTCATTACACCCGAGCAACGCCGGACTATACTGCTAGTTTTTTGTTATAAAATGCAGTCTCGATTGACATGCTAACAAGATTAATGGTTTAAAATGAAGAAATAATGTTTATATTGACTTATAAAAAAAAGATTAAAGATTGAATGAAGTTAAATGCATATTTGTTTGTAAATACTGAAACTGACGACGAAAATCACAAAGTTAGTCGCATATTGGGTACCCTGTACCTGTGGTGCAGTGAATATCGGCTCGGAACGAGAAATAGGTGAGCCGAGTTCGAATTCCACTTGAAATCGTTGCATTCACTTACGCGCAACTATCTTTGGGAAAGGTGTTAATCCTTCGCTTATCCTCAAGCTCTGGGTTAAATAAATAGCAGGATATATTAGGTTATGTAGCCTAGATTTGTCAACCTACAACCTGAAAGTTTTCTGCCCAGGCAGTCATGTCTCTTTCGAGACATGATCGCCCAAGCGTGTGTTATGTATAGCATTTAACTGACTGTATATATGCATGTGTGTAAGGCAAGTGTGCGCTAACTTTTAGTTAAATATGTTTATTAGGAAGGCTTAAGAATCTCTCAGCTTCAATTTTCTTTTAGGCATGTCAGGTTAAATAAATTACAAAAAATGCGACTGTTTATTTTTAATAAAATTCGTTCATACTCACGGATAATCTTTCGTGTATTATAATTGAATTCTGACATCTTTCAATTATAACACGCGAAAGATTATCAGTGAATATGAATGGATTTTATTAAAAAAAAAATAAGTAGACACAACGTTTGCACATGTCTATAGAATAAAAAGATTCATATTTTATTTTAATGACTACCACCTTATGAAAATTGAGATGTAGTAGGGGGGGGCGTGTGATGGAACCTTTGTACCGGCCCTGATTTTTAATTAATTTTTTAATTCTCAGTTTTAATTATCAGCACTAGACGCGTGCTTATTAATTTAATTTAGTCAAGTCAACTGTTTCCGTTTTTTTTTTTTTTTTTTTTTTGTCAATGGTAAACATTTTACTCATTCCCATGAAAAGTTAACAGAGGGACGTAAAAGGAAGAGAGTTAAACTCGAACTCACGTGTTGTGGGCGCCGAATGGCTCCTGTACGTTTCATGTTTTTTCCTTGTAAAGACTTTCCAAAAGTCTGGTAAATTGGCGAGAAATATTTCCAGGATGAATTGTCGGAAAAGCGAGAAAATTCAATTCAATTCAAAAAAATATTGAAAGAAAGGGGGAGCTGCAGTACAAAAGTTTTTTTCTTCCTTTTTTTAATGTTATTTTTTTTTTTATCTCGCAGTTAAAAAAAAACAACTCTTTTTTCTTTCTCTCTCTCATAGATCTTGATAAGTTTGTAGAAAATATTATTCAAGTTGTTTCTCTTTTTCTTGCTTCAGTTAAACTGGATGAGATAGAAGGCTTATAGAAAAAAAAAATCTCAGGAAGCTTTTTTCGCCGCTTCCTTGTGTTGTAAAAAGCCAAGGTAGTGATGCACTCAGGACTTCGTACGCTGCAGTCTCCGAACTAAACAGATGTCAGCTAGAAATATTACGGAAAGAAAAACACTCTATTATAGCAAGTTGTTGTTAAAAATTCAACATATTTCATTCACACGCATAGTAAAATAAAAATAAAAAGAAGAAAAAATTAAGGAATATCTAATAAAATATCTTAAATGGTGCCAAAATTTTAAAATACGTTTGAGCTATAAGTTATATATATATATATTTTTTTTTTTTTAGACACTGTTTTCTTTTCAACACTTAGGTATTCACTGACAACGTGTATCAATTGCGAGTTATTTTTTTTTTTACACTGTAGAACTACACAACTTACATTAAGTCTTTCTTAACGCCCTTCCTCAATACGTGAACTTTAGTCGGTAATGTCCCCGTCCTCGCTCTACTTAAATCTTCCAGCGTCGTCCTGTGTGTTACTTCCCAGGGAAGAGAGAGGTATCAGTTGAATATTTAGGCACGAGACGTCCCGGGAAGCCATCTCTTGAGCAGGCAGTATATAACCTCCGGGAGTGGGTGGGGATCAATACCCGGCTCCTGAGAAGTCTCAGAAAAGAGAAGTGTCGAAAGGGGTGATTAGTGTGAGAATGGTTGCCGAAATCCCACTTTAATCTCGACCTTGGGCCACACTCTGTGCGTAGGGGCGCGCATTGATAAATCTGTGATCGTTTGTTTCCTATGTTAACACAGAAGAACTTTTAATAGTCATGGAAAAGACATCTGAATCTCCCTTCTCGAACTGAAGCCATATATATATATATATATATATATATATATATATAAAATTACTTAGTTTCTGGTCATAATATATATATATATATATATTACGTAGTTTTAGGTCATAATAAAATTAGACCAGTACACATTTGTATTAAAAAGTGTTCAATTATATTGTAGAACTTTTGAATATTCTTCATTTGTAAACGAGTTATTACGCGACCTAGGTTTCTACCATGTGGTGTCTTCAGGCGATTTGCAATAACTGATTTTACCGTTTACGTTTTTTTTTTTTTCAGAACGCTCACTTCAAGGACTTTGTAATGTAGAAAGATGTCATTTACAAAGCAAAAGCACATGACTTAAATGGTCAAAACAAAATATATTTAAGATCAACCAAAGACCCCTTAAAACCAGGTGGTTAAATCACAAGTCTACATTTAAAATAGAAAACTTTTTAAAAAAGTCTACAAAATTGGCTAGCCATGAAATTGAAATTAAAATATGGAAAAGACGTAGACATGACGTGGAGTATAGTGAAAACAGCCAAGCCTTACAACGGTGGCAAAATATGTAGATTTTGCCAGGAAGAAAATTTAGCGATTATGCTATTACCAAACAAAAGTGAATTATTAAATGAAAGAACAGAAATTATGGCTAAGTGTAAAATCATACCAAGAAATACCGATTAGATTCATACAACGTCATAATTTCTTGTAATTTAAAAAATTACGCGTTAAAAATTCCTCGCTACGTGAACGTTCAAAAAAAAAATTACCGTTACGTGAGCGTTCTTAAAAAAAAAGAAAAAAAGATAAACGGTAAAATCAGTTCGCAATAACTCGCTTAATGAAGAATATATATATATAATCTCGTGTGGTCATGTGAGACGCCACAAGCCGTAGTGCGAGTTTCGCTTCCAGCATGCACGCATGTGTTTGCCAATCTTCCATAGAAACAAAATAGACGACTACTACTATCATACGTCCCCGAACTGCCCGTTACAACCAACACTATTTTCATCTTTGATAATGGCTGATGTAAGCCGAAAGCTCAGAAAGGATTAAATAAAAACATGTATCAAGATAGTGATTTTCTTTCCTCTTTCAATGATAATGCTATTAAGTTTATCAGACGATATGAAAAAAATTAACTTAAAATAAATCGACAAAACTTGTCTATATTATTTAATGAAACATGCATCAATATATATATATATATATATATATATATATATATATATATATATATATATATATATATATATATTCTCTTCTTTACATTAATCAATCGTCTATCTTTTCTTTATTTTTGCTTTCCTCTTACTTTGGGGTTCTTTTTCGAATGAGGGAGAAATTTTCGTAAATAACCGTTACAAATGTCTATTCTGATATGGACATGGGTGCGTCTATGTAAAATTAAATAAAAGAAAAGAAACTTTCTTTCGGAGGGGGTGGATATTTTGAGGACCAACTCTTGTACCATTTGGGTCTGACGAGCCGCGATAATAACATCAGGCCGAAATATGTGAAATATCTATTACCCATTGTAATAATCTAAAATTTTTTGCAAATTATATTACTCTGTTAAATTAAATAAATGAATTTAACACTGAGTTCTCTTGAGTTCGTCTCTATCGGAATTTACCTGGCTTGTATACCAAGTGTACTATGTTATATATATATATATATATATATATATATATATATATAAGTGGATATATGTCCACTTATATATATAAGTGGATATATATGTATAAGTGGATATATATATATATATATATATATATATATATAAATGGATATATATATATATGCATACATATATATATATATATATAAATGGATATATATATATATATATATACATGTGGATATATATATATATATATATATATAAATGGATATATGTGGATATATATATATATAAATGGATATATATAGATATATATATGCATACATATATATACATATATATGCATACATATATATACATATATATGCATATATATATATATATATATATATATATATATATATAAGTGGACATAGAGCTCAACACCCATAAAAGCAATCGTCATCCCTTACTGTCTTTCGTCAGTAGATGAATTGGCCTGATGATAGCAATTAAGCGTGAAACAGACTGTCGCCGGTGAATGATGAAATCAATTTACCCTTCATATTTGTACTAGCAGTATAGACCGGCGTTGCTCGGGTGTAATGAAAGCTTTAAAACTAATTCATGATCCTAAAGCTCAGACTCAGCTTAAAGAATATTTGTGTGAAGTTTGGTGAGAATCGGATAAAAATTGTGGATTTGTATAAAGGACATACAGACAGATGAACAGACACACACACAAATATCTTTCCTTGAAACTTCTGAATAGCGTTTCTTATGTTTTTGTCTATGAGTGTATTAAATTTGATTAAAATTGGACCACTCCTTCTATAACCCGATTTTTTCGATTATCGATTTTCGATATTTATCGACACAATATTTAAATTTATATTTACCTCAACACAAAACCTAGCTAAGAACACTCGCAGACGGTTATAGTACATCTATGTAAATTTTCAAGAAAATCGGTTCAGCCGTTTCGGAGTCTATATGTAACGGACACAGACACACAGACAAAGTTCCATTTTTTTTTTTAATATCACCCCAAGCAAGGCGATAACGACACTGATGCGCAGGGGGCTACGTAAGGGTAAAAAGAATGGAAAAGAGAAAGCCGGAAACCACATCCAAAAAAGGAAACAAGGGATGAGCCTCTTCACCTGTTCAATAAACGTGGGTGGAGTGTGAACCGGGCGATAGTTTAGTCTATCTACTCCAATTGAAAAAAAATAAAGAGAGAAAAGAGTGAAAAGATTGGAAAAGAGAATTATCTCACTATCTGTGTTGCACTAGAAAAAAATGAAGAAAACTCAGCCTCATCACCAGAAAAATTTCGTTCATTGACCTCATGTGAATACTGATCAGCAGTAAAACAGCTCTACCAAGATATACAAATTGACCATCTTGTGAAACATCAAAATGCTCCTATCCGAAGTAGCAGATACCACATTCCACCACCTTGAACCTTAAGAGTAGATTTACATACGCTCTATCTCTGAAGGATGTGCGTCGTGGTACAGTGGATATTGGCTCGGAACGAGAAACCTGGGAGCCGAGTACAAATTCCAGTTGAATCCATTGTATTCACTTACGCGCAAATACCCTTGGGAAAGGTATTAATCCGTCTCTTCCTTCCAGTTATGGGTTAAATAGCAGGACAGATTGGGTTCTATAGCCTTGGTCGGCAACCAGTCTACCGCCGAAAGTAATGGCAACCTACTGCGGGATAATCTTCTGCCCAGTCAGTCATGTCCCCTTCGAGACATGATCGCCCAAGCGTGTATCACGTATGGCACTTAACTGACTATCTCTGAAACCAGCATTCGAACTGCCACAATGTAAATGAAGATGCATGAAGTGGTAAGCAGTTGTGGGGCGGTAGATCACGGTCTGATCAGACCTGATTGGGTCAGTTATATATATATATATATATATATATATAATTATTATTATATATTACTATATTTTTTCCGATATAATATGTATTATATATTAATATATATATACATATAATAAATATAGTCATATATAAAATTAATATATATAATAATTAATATATATATATTGTCTATTAAATATTAATATATATTTATATATATATAATATTTATTATATATATATTGTCTATTATATATTAATATATATTTATATATATATAATATTTATTATATATATATTGTCTATTATATATTAATATATATATATATATATATAATATTTATTATATATATATTGTCTATTATATATTAATATATATTTACATATAATATTTATTATATATATATATTGTCTATTATATGTTAATATATTTATTTATATATATATTTATTATATATATTGTCTATTATATGTTAATATATATTTATATATATAATATTTATTATATATATTGTCTATTATATATTAATATATATAATATTTATTATATATATGTTGTCTATTATATATTAATATATATTTATATATATAATATTTATTAATATATATTGTCTATTATATATTAATATATATTTATATATATATAATATTTATTATATATATGTTGTCTATTATATATTAATATATATTTATATATATAATATTTATTATATATATGTTGTCTATTATATATTAATATATATTTATATATATAATATTTATTTAATTAATATATTTATTTATATATATAATATTTATTATATTATTAACATATATAATATTTATTATATATTAATATATATATATATACAAATACATACAAATACATATAATATATATAATAATAATAATAATAATAAATATATATATATATATATATATATATATATATATATATATATATATATATATATACACGTATTAGAAATAAGAAATAGTCTTATTCCAACCACAGAAATTGGTATAGAATAAAAAGTGTGAGAGGCTGTGAACATTTTGTTTAGAATATATAATTATTGTTGTTGTTATTATACATGTTATGATACTTTAAGTGTTCATAATGGTATTTGTGACGCTACACGTGTTTCGAGTCTAAGATTGACTCTCTTCAGGCGAATAAATTTGTGGCTTTACGTATCGAGTTCCTTGGGTTTCTGAGGGCCATGTTTTTGTTTATAAATAAGTAAGTAAGTAGAAAAATAAAAATAAAAAAAATAAAAAATAATTAAAAAAATAAATCAAATCAATATTGATCAGCACTTGATAAGACACAAATAGTGTCGAAACAAAATAGCTACTTTTGTAGTGATATTATAACATGTCCTTGTTATAATTTCTAAATAAATAAATAAATATATATATATATATATATATATATATATATATATATATATATATATATATAATTATTATTATTATGATGATGATGATTATTATTTCTATTGTTTTTGTTGTTAATATTTTAAAAAATATAATATTCAGTTTAAACACGCGTTTGGCTAGATATCCGATCACTATTCAAAAATCCTAAAATTGATGTCTACCATGCTGGGTAATCGAAAATTTGACAGACCTGAAGCAGACTACCACCGCGTTTATTTTCGTTGTTTTCCTTTTCTTTTTAAGTTTTTTTTTTTTACTTTTTTTTTTTTTGCGTATTACCCCCTTAGCATTACGATTAACAAAAAAAATTTGAAAAATTTCAATATTTCAACATTTTCTGAGGGGTGGGGTCAGTTTCTTATACAACGTTATAATAAATCGATCCTCCATTTTGAAACCAGTCGCCGGTACGACATTACTGCCACCTGTAAATTTGGTCATTATCAAATTTTTTGGACTTTTTTCAGTGCAATATTATCTTTTACACCTTAAACTTGACGAAAGACAACCCCCCCCCAATGCAAAATTTCAATATTTAAACAATTTTAGGGGGGGGGGGACCTGTTTCTCTGACAATCTTACAGTGGATTGAACATGGAGGATCGAGAAACTGACTCCCCCACAAATTTGTTTAAATATTGTAATTTTTCAAAATTTCTTTGGATAATCGGGATAATTGGAAAGATTAAGTAACAATCGATTGGACTGCGTCGAGAAAAGTTAAAAAAAACAACAACAACAACAACAAAAAAACAAACAACGAAATTAAATGTGGTGGTAGTTTGCTTCAGGTAAGCCAGCATTTTTACTAAATACTCTCAAGCTGGTAAATTTCGCCGTTTAAAAAAGGATTATAAAAATGTGTGTCTGGTAAATATCGTGTTCATAGTAATAAGAAATAAAATCAGAATAAAAAATCGCTTAATTGCTTAATACATACAGATAGATAGATAGATAGATAGATAGATAGATAGATAGATAGATAGAACAGACTGAGATAGATAGATAGATAGATAGATAGATAGATAGATAGATAGATAGATAGATATGAACAGACTGAGATAGATAGATAGATAGATAGATAGATAGATAGATAGATAGATAGATAGATAGATAGATAGATAGATATGAACAGACTGGGATAGATAGATAGATAGATAGATAGATAGATAGATAGATAGATAGATAGATAGATATGAACAGACTGGGATAGATAGATAGATAGATATGAACAGACTGGGATAGGGATAGATAGATAGATAGATAGATAGATAGATAGATAGATAGATAGATAGATAGATAGATAGATATGAACAGACTGAGATAGATAGATAGATAGATAGATAGATAGATAGATAGATAGATAGATAGATATAAACAGACTGAGATAGATAGATAGATAGATAGATAGATAGATAGATAGATAGATAGATAGATAGATAGATAGATAGATAATGAAGAGACAGAAATAGATAGATAGATAGATAGATAGATAGATAGATAGATAGATAGATAATGAAGAGACTGAGATAGATAGATAGATAGATAGATAGATAGATAGATAGATAGATAGATAATGAAATGACTGAGATAGATAGATAGATAGATAGATAGATAGATAGATAGATAGGTAGATAGATACTGAGCAGACTGAGATAGATAGATAGATAGATAGATAGATAGATAGATAGATAGATAGATAGATAGATAATGAAGAGACTGAGATAGATAGATAGATAGATAGATAGATAGATAGATAATGAAGAGACTGAGATAGATAGATAGATAGATAGATAGATAGATAGATAGATAGATAGATACTGAGCAGACTGAGATAGATAGATAGATAGATAGATAGATAGATAGATAGATAGATAGATAGATAGATAGATAAATAGATACTGAGCAGACTGAGATAGATAGATAGATAGATAGATAGATACTGAGCAGACTGAGATAGATAGATAGATAGATAGATAGATAGATAGATAGATAGATAGATAGATAGATAGATAGATAATGAAGAGACTGAGATAGATAGATAGATAGATAGATAGATAGATAGATAGATAGATAGATAGATAGATAGATAGATAATGAAGAGACTGAGATAGATAGATAGATAGATAGATAGATAGATAGATAGATAGATAGATAGATAGATAGATAGATAGATATACGTATATAAATATGTGCTTAGCTTAGCATATATAAATTTATCTTATCCTCACCTTTAAATCCATACACCGTTTTCCAACTAACAGGTACACGCTGGCCAAACTGTTGCTAATGACGGCCGTGTTTTTTATTTACATTACCACCTTTTAATATGACTAGAAACTGGATATTGTAAATTGTTTCTTCTCACCTACGTGATTCTTTCTACGATTCCCTATTGTTTAGCCCACATGTTTTTGTTTTGTTTTGTATTGTCACTTCCCTCCCGTACATTTCATAAAATTTCGGTCTCGCTTAAATGATTGTCTCGTGACACGTCGATTGGATTGTAACCAAGGCTTGTGTTTTGTTGTTTCGCTGACATTTTTTTTAATACTCCCCGAAAATATTTCCCTTGAAAAGTGACCTAAATTCGATGCTGTGAAGAGGTTGAATATTTCGAGTAGGTGGCGAGAATCAGTGAATTGCGGAAAAAATATATTTGTACCTGACTTCCACAAGGGTCATGTTTCTTTTTATTAAGCCGACTCCGTTCATTTTCTTCTTCTTCTTCTTCTTCTTATTTCTTCCCTCCTCCTTCTTGTTGCGATTGTTGTTGTTATTTTTCTTCTTGTCTTCTCATCTTCCTTTTTCTCATCATTCTCCTTCCCTTAATTTCCTCCTCCTCCTCCTTCTTCTTCTTCTCATCTTCCTTTTCTTCTTCTTCTCATCTTCCTTTTTCTTCTTTTTCTTCTTCTTCTTCTTCTTTTTCTCCTCTTCCTTTTTCTTCTTCTTCTTCTCCTCTTCCTTTGTCTTCTGCTTCTTCTCATCTTCCTTTTTCTTCTTTTCTCCTCTTCCTTTTCTTCTTCTTCTTCTTCTTCTTCTTCTCTTCCTTTTTCTTCTTCTTTTTCTTCTCCTCATCTTCCATTTTCTTCTTCTTCTTCCTCTTCCTCTTCTTCTTCTCATCTTCATTTTTATTCTTCTTCCTTTTTCCTTTTTCTTCTCATCTTCCTTCTTCTTCTCATCTTCCTTTTGCTTCTTCTTCTTATCTTCCTTCTTCTTCTTTTTCTTCTTCTCATCTTTCTTTTTCTTCTCATCTTCCTTTTCCTTCTTCTTCTTCTTCTTCTTCTCATCTTCCTTTTTCTTCTCATCTACCTTTTTCTTCTTCTTCTTCTCATTTTCCTTTTTTTTCTTCTTCTCATTTTCCTTTTTCTTCTTCTTCTTCTCATCTTCCTTTTTCTTCTCATCTACCTTTTTCCTCTTCTTCTTCTCATTTTCCTTCTTCTCATTTTCCTTTTTCTTCTTCTTCTTCTTCTTATCTTCCTTTTTCTTCTTCTTTTTCTTCTCATCTTCCTTCTTCTCATTATTCTCCTTCTTTTTCTTTTTCTTCTCCTTTTTCTTCCCTCCTCCTCCTTGTTGCTATTGTTGTTGTTAATCATCTCTGCTCATCTTCCTTCTCATTATTCTCCTTCCCTTACTCCTCCTTCTTTTTCTTCTTCTTCTTCTTATTCTTCTTCTTCTTCTTCTTCTTCTTCTTCTTATTATTATTATTATTATTATTATTATTATTATTATTATCTGGCCTCTCCATCATTTTCTTCTCCTTGAAAAGATGCTCGAGTAGAATTTGCATTTCATCAATGGAATACGAAATGAATAAGTTGGTTCGAAACCAATGTGCGTCACCCCATCAAAAAACATGACAAACGTACACACAGTTTACTTGGATAAAGCGCTTCGTAGGATCTGAGCTGCACTTATAAGAATATTTGTTGGTATTTCGTTAAACTATGGCCCTCCAAGAATATTTTCAATGTGCCTGTCAGAACCCTTTCCAATCAAATCCAAGGCCCTAAGTACAACTAGTATTATTGCTGTCATTATGTGTCAAATTATTTAAATTCCCATTTATTACTATTATTATTATTACTTTAATTTCTTACAGTCGGTTCATATCTATGGGTATATATATATATATATATATATATATATATATATATACACACACGGAAAATTCCGGATATTAACAACAAGGAATTAATAACCGACATATTTAATTTATTTGTTTGAACATCATTTTTAATCGATAATCGTATCTGAGTAGATATTCTATTTTTAGCAGTATATTTATAGATATATTTCTACCGGCCTAGAAAAAATTTCTAATAAATAATCAGACCGGTATATATATATATATATATATATATATATATATATATACTTACTGTTTAATTAAAAACAAAATATCTATTCATATATATATATATATATATATATATATATATATATATATATATATATATTTTAATCATATCACCCTGAGCAAGGCGGTAACGCCACTGATGTGCAGGGGGCTACGTAAAAGTGAAAAGATTGAAAAAGAGAAAGCCGGAAACCACATCCTAAACAGGGAACAAGGGATGAGCCTCTACACATGTTCAATATTTAGATTTCGGTATTAAATAACCCATAGGGGTGTCAACATGCCGCTAAACAAAACCAACAAAAAGCATATATATATTTTAAAAGAAAATATGTAAGAAAAAATGTATGATGGCTGGCAATTAATACTTTCTCAATCATCTGCACATCGCCAATAATACCATTGACATATCAGTTATAATGCATTGATGCAATAGATAGTTCAAAAATAGCAATTTCTCTGTCTTGTGTGTACCAATTATATATATATATAATTATAAATGTCACATATGCTATAATTACCCTAAGATTGTGTGAAACAGTAAATGGTCTTTTGTCTGAATGTAGAATAGAATAACATAACACGACTCACTGTTTAGGGCCCTTGCTACATTTGTACGGTGATGGTGTAGTGATATCAGTTGTCAGCTGATATCTTGTCATGGGTGCATTATAACTTACTAGAAGTATAACCCGGCGTTGCTCGGGTGTAATGAAAGTTTTAAAACTAATCCATGGTCCTGGAGTTCAGACTCAGCCTAAAAAATATTTGTGTGAAGTTTGGTGAGAATCGGATAAAAATTGTGGATTTGTATAAACGACATACAGATAGATAAACAGAGACACACACAAGCATCTTGCCTTTTATATATATATATATATATATATATATATATATATATATATATATTATGGATTTTCTGCTCTATTGTAAGAACTGCAACCTTGAAACTTCTGAATATCTTTTCTTGTGCATTTGTCTATGAGTGTATCAAATTTGATTAAAATCGGACCATTCCTTCTATAACCCGATTTTTTCGATTATCGATTTTCGATATTTATTGGGGCTACCCGACACAAAACCTAGTTAAGAACACTCGCAGACGCTTCTAGTACAACTGTGTAAATTTTCAAGAAAATCGGTTCAGCTGTTTCGGAGTCTATAGGTAATGGATACACACACACACACAGACACACACACAGACACACAGAGACAAAGTTTCATTTATAAATAAGTTTATATATATAAATGAAACTTTGTCTCTGTGTGTCTGTGTGTGTGTGTCTGTGTGTGTGTGTATCCATTACCTATAGATTCCGAAACAGCTGAACCGATTTTCTTGAAAATTTACACAGTTGTATTAGTTGTACTATATATATCCGAGTGGGTACAGAACGAAGAAAGAGTTTTTTTCGCCCAAAACATTAATTTAAAACAGTGCTCGATATATGATGTATAGATCTGTGAATATTTATTATAAATTGTTTTAGAACATGTACATTATTTTTTAATATATGTCCTCGACAATCATATGTTTGTTTTGCTTTTACCTCCCGAAGAAACGTTGGGCGCCCAACGTTGAAACAAACATATGATTGTCGAAGACATATATTAAAAAATAATGTACATATTCTAAAACATATATATATATATATGTGTGTGTGTGTGTGTGTGTGTGTGTGTGTGTGCGTGTGTGTGTGTGTGTGTGTGTGTGTTGCATATGCAATAGTTGCCCTAAGATTGTGTGAAACAGTAAATGGTCTTTTGTCTGAATATAGAATAGAATAACATAACTGTTATGTTGCATGTACAGTATTATTGTGAAATAAATACAAACAACGTAATAGTATAAAGCAGGTGTATTACCAGGAAGAAAAGTATTTACAAAAGATGCGGTTAGTCGAATACAGAACAAGGGTTTAGTAGAACGTATTGTCGTGAGACGTAAGAGTTGACAAATAGAACACTTCCGGTCCAATACCGGAAATACCCGACTGACTCGTTCACTCGGCTTACTTCCTCGACTGACTTCCGAGGTTCTCCTCGAGGTATCATCACTACTACTTTATGTAGCGCTTAGAACAGTCCGTTACTGTAGAAAAAAGTTGGAGAGCGCCCCAACAATAACACTACTCACTGTTCAGGGCCCTGGCTACATTTGTACGGTGATGGTGTAGTGATATCAGTTGTCAGCTGATATCTTGTCATGGGTGCATTATAACTTATATGTAAATGACATTATCGCTGATATGCGCATGTCAAGAAATTTGTCATTTTCCCAGTGAAAGCTGGAGTTTGAATTGCGTTTTGAGATTTGAGTTGTCTTAATTTCCCCATTAATCCAACATATTTAATCTCCCTGGGGAACTTAATATATAACCTCTGGCCTTCAACCTAGTTCGATTCTTTTGGATGTGGCCTTCTCATTTGCTTATCTATGCAAGTTATTTCTACCTATTTTAAAGGTCGAAAGTGGTGTGGATTCTTGTTTAGAAAACGACACAGTATAAAAATAACATCAAACAGATATGAGAGGAAAAATATAAGCATATTGAACAAAAGATATACAACCTGTACACGGTTAGTAGATTCAGGAAAACTTGTTAGTAGGAGTCAAATATATACAAAGAAGTAAGTCCGGGTAATAAGTCTATATTCTTGCTGACCAACGAGCGGCAGTTCAACTGCTCTGACAAGCACTACTACTACTACTACTACTACTACTACTACTAAAACAGCAGCAGCAGCAACAACAACAACAACAACAACAACAACAACAACAACAACAACACCACCACCACCACCACCACCACAAACACTCTACAGACACCCTCGTTCTCTGTAGGCAGGATTATAAGTATACCTTGGGTGAGTCCATTGAGTGTGCAAAAAGGAGCGATCCCCAACAGAAAGAATAAAAAACAAAGGAGACCGAAAGATGACAAATCAGCACTAAATAATATATAACTTATGTTTTTGGTATGTTTCTGTTGTGAAGTAGTTTTCGCACTGAAGGTTATAATCGTGCTATGTCGGTTGCTAATCGACTTAACGCGCCCAAAATGTTAGGAACTTGGTAATCTTCCACTGAAGTTGACTCCTTAGTATTCGGCTAACTGCCGACTAATATTAACTGCCTATTACTTCTACTGAACTCCAATAGAACTCGAAAGAACGCCTATGAATTCCAATAGCGCTTTAAAGAACTCCTATGAACTTCCCAAGAACTCCTAAGAACTTCTCACGTTAAGTTCTTGTTAACACTTATTAATATAGGAGGGAGAGTCCATTATCTGAAGAATAATTGTGTTTCTGTATAACCGTTTCAAGTTACCATGGAAAAAATCCCATCATCGATCCCTTGTTTCCTGTTTAGGATGCGGTTTCCGGTTTTTCTCTTTTCTAATCTTCTCACTGTTTTTTTTTTTTTCAATTGGAGTAGATAGACTAAACTATCGCCCGGTTCACACTCCACCCACATCTATTGAACAGGTGAAGAGGCTCATCCCTTGTTTCCTGTTTAGGATGTGGTTTCCGGTTTTTCTCTTTTCTAATCTTCTCACTGTTTTTTTTTTTTCTTCAATTGGAGTAGATAGACTAAACTATCGCCCGGTTCACACTCCACCCACATCTATTGAACAGGTGAAGAGGCTCATCCCTTGTTTCCTGTTTGGGATGTGGTTTCCGGTTTTTCTCTTTTCTAATCTTCTCACTGTTTTTTTTTTTTTCAATTGGAGTAGATAGACTAAACTATCGCCCGGTTCACACTCCACCCACATCTATTGAACAGGTGAAGAGGCTCATCCCTTGTTTCCTGTTTAGGATGTGGTTTCCGGTTTTTCTCTTTTCTAATCTTCTCACTGTTTTTTTTTTTTTTTTCAATTGGAGTAGATAGACTAAACTATCGCCCGGTTCACACTCCACCCACATCTATTGAACAGGTGAAGAGGCTCATCCCTTGTTTCCTGTTTGGGATGTGGTTTCCGGTTTTTCTCTTTTCTAATCTTCTCACTGTTTTTTTTTTTTTTTCAATTGGAGTAGATAGACTAAACTATCGCCCGGTTCACACTCCACCCACATCTATTGAACAGGTGAAGAGGCTCATCCCTTGTTTCCTGTTTGGGATGTGGTTTCCGGTTTTTCTCTTTTCTAATCTTCTCACTTTTTTTTTTTTTTTTTTTTCAATTGGAGTAGATAGACTAAACTATCGCCCGGTTCACACTCCACCCACATCTATTGAACAGGTGAAGAGGCTCATCCCTTGTTTCCTGTTTGGGATGTGGTTTCCGGTTTTTCTCTTTTCTAATCTTCTCATTGTTTTTTTTTTTTTTTTTCAATTGGAGTAGATAGACTAAACTATCGCCCGGTTCACACTCCACCCACATCTATTGAACAGGTGAAGAGGCTCATCCCTTGTTTCCTGTTTAGGATGTGGTTTCCGGTTTTCTCTTTTCTAATCTTCTCACTCTTATGTAGCCCCCTGCGCATCAGTGGCGTTACCGCCTTGCTTGGGGTGATATGATTAAAAAAAAATACATACCCCTTCATCAAAAGAACCACCCAACAGGAACGTGAAGAAAAGCTGTCTATCGTTTACTCCCAAATTATCGCTGACCAAGCCAGCGATCGCTCAAAGTACAAAGGTCAACATTATCGTCTCAACAAAACATTCTAAAGTCAGTCACTTTCCCCGCTCCGAGCGAGAGAAGTTGTTTTAATTGATTTATGGTCGCCTTTCCAGGTGACTCTGTATATAGAAGTAGATCACGAAAGAGTGGCAGAACTTGTATTGAAGAATGCGGTCGTTCAAATAATTGTGGAACTCCAGCTTCTGTTTTAGAATTTTCTATGCGACAACAAACATTCAGAAAATTAAACTTGATTTTCAAGTCTTTGTTTTGTTTTTTTTGGTTGTAGATTTGAACAAAAAACAAAACAAAAAACAAAAAAAAAAACAAAAAAAACAAACAAACTAGAGTTGAGTTGAAGATAACTGAGACATCTGTAAGCAGAATGACTCATGGAACGACAATAATCTACCCCATTTTCAGTTCAAAATTCCCATCACCTGAAGAAGGTCGGAAGGTATAACGGTCGAAACGTCGTGAATATAGCAACAAAGATGAGGACAAAAGTCCAAACAATGTAAATAATGTAAATAATTACAATATCTCATCTAAGAAATATAGACAGATATTGAAAGTGAATATGGCAACAAAAATGAGGACAACTGTCCAAACAACGTAAATAGTATAAATAATTATAATACCTCATCTCAGAGATATAGACATATTTAAGGCGAATATGGCAACAAAGATGAGGACAACAGTCCAAACAATGTAAATAGTGTAAATAATTACAATACCTCATCTCAGAAATATAGACATATTAAAAGTGATTATGGCAACAAAGATGAGGACAACCATCCAATCAATTTAAATAGTGTAAATAATTACAATACTTCATCTCAGAAATATAAGCAAATATTGGTTGAAAGAAAATAACAAACAAAATGAGAAATAATTTTTTTTCAATTCCATTGGGAACTTTAGCACAGGAAGGGTCAAAGGATAATTTTTGAAAGGAGTGCGTGAATTTAAGGAATGTTCTTGCGATATTCCCTGCAAAAAAGGTGGAAATATCGTGGTTGATGGAAAGAGGTAGAGAGTGTAAAATCATTGCCAGGCGTGTGTCCCGGGAGTAATGTAATTCGCGTCAAAATGTGCGTTGTGATGCAGTGGATATCCGCTCGGAACGAGAAATTGGAGAGCCGAGTTCGAATTCTAGTTTAATTCGTTGCATTCATTTACACAGAAATATTCTTGGAAAAGGTATTAATCCGTCGCTTTTCCCGCTAGCAATCAGTTACATAGCAGGACAGATTGGGTTCCATAGCCTTGGTTGGCAACCTACTGCGAGAAAATCTTCTGCCCAGTTAGTCTTGGCTCTTTCAAGACATGATCGCCCAAGCGTGTATCACGCATAGCACTTAATTGACTGACCTCGTCTATGGCGGAGTATGAAAAAAGTCTACTCTCTTGAAATTAGCGCTACGCATGCTCCGAGGTTTCTTTTTACGCATGCGCAAAAGATGAAAAAGGAAAGTGCTCCTAATAGGATTTTCAACACATGTGCGTTTATGTAAACTGGTTGCAGCGGCTGCTCCAAGTCTTTTATTCCAATTTAATTTTATTTTATTCTCTTCACATATCATGAGAAACTAAAACTAATGAAGCACACACACACACACACACACACACACACACACACACACACACACACACACACACACGTCTTTCGCCATGCTAATTCGCCTTCGGATCTCTGTGTCGTACTTTCCGTCTTCTGTTAGAACACTTACCAGGTATTGAAATTTTTGTATCTGCTTGATCCCCCACCGGTATTTGGAATTTTAGGTTGCTCTTTTTGCTATCAGATGGCATAAAAGAAGTTAGTGCGTTTGATGTGGCTACCTGTTGCTTACTAATTCCTATTTTTTTCTTTTCTAGCTGCCGTCTCTCTAGCTCTCGGGCCACACCCCTAGCGCTCTCAACTACACACTTAAGCTCTTAGTATTAATCTATGGTAAATCTCATACCATTTGCCATTAAAACCATGATCGTATTTATCTAGAGTAGTTTTTTCCAAACCCTGGGTAATTATCCAGATTCGGGTAACATCTGTATAAAAGATATGAAGCTGGAGAGAGCCATGATCCTCAACGCCCTGAAGAGACAGGGTACATAGAGGGAGAATGAAGGTATTTCAGGCATAGCACGAAGTTTTCTGCACCTAATCAACACTTCATGAAATAATGAACTGTATAAAAGATATGACGCTGTGGAGAGCCATGATCCTCAACGCCCTGAAGAGACGGGGTACATAGAGGGAGAATTAAGGTATTTCAGGCATAGCACGAAGTTTTCTACACCTAATAAACACCTCGTGAAATAATGAAGTGTATAAGAGATATGACGTTGTGGAGAGCTATGATCCTCAACGCCCTGATGAAACAGGGTACATAGAGGGAGAATTAAGGTATTTCAGGCATAGCACGCGGTTTTCTGCACCTAATCAACACATCATGAAATAATGAATTGTATAAAAGATATGACATTGTGGAGAGCCATGATCCTCAACGCCCTGATGAAACAGGGTACATAGAGGGAGAATGAAGATATTTCAGGCATAGCCCGAAGTTTTCTACACCTAAACCTAACACCTCTATGAAAAACAATGCATAAAAACGAATTCTATTGTTAAAATCATTGTGCTCTCTGTATGAAGAAGAAATGGAGGAATTATGATGTAAAAATATTTTTATACGTTCAGTGCAAAAAATGATATGCACTCAAAGTGGATACAAAGAGTGATGAAAAGGTCATTTCTCATTACATCAGTAAGTTAAGTGCCGATACACGATGGGGCGATCATGTCTCTTTCGATTCATGAATGACTAAGTACAAGTTTTTTTCCGTAGTAGGTTATCGTTACATTCTGTAGTAGACTGGTTGCCAGCAAAGGCTATAGAACCCAATCTGTCCTGTTATTTGACACATAGCTAGAAGGAAAAGAAATGTATTATATTATTAGGTAGTAATTGTTGGGGGATCAGTTTATTACTTCACAACTATATAAAACTGATTCCCCACTTTATGCCCAGTGGAAGCCTTAATCATGATTCCAACTATTATATTCAGTCAGTCATTTAAGTGCCATACGTGATACACGCTTTGGGCGATCATGTCTCGAAAGAGACATGACCGACTGGGCAGAGGATTATTTCGCAGTAGGTTGCTATTGCTTTCTGCGGTGGACTGGTTGCCAGCCAAGGCTATAGGACCCAATCTGCCCAGCTATTCAACCCTTAGCTGGAGGGAGAATAGATGGATTAATAACTTTCCTGAATGTAATAAATCCGAGTAATTATTTACAATGTTTACATTTATCATAACGTTTCGGCTGCTGTACCTTTCCGCTTTCATCAGGTTTGTATCGATCTGGGTAACCTATAGGGAATTCTGAACTGAACACTTTATTTAATCTATGAGAATAGACTGTTCTTGTTACATTGAGACATCTCGTCTAGTTCTTATTTTTCATACCACTCAGTTATTGCTCGTTTCCACTGAGTCCAATTGCAAGGATTGAACTCACAATCACTCTGTCACCAAATTTCGAAATCAATAAACACAGGAAGCAATGTCCGAAGATGAGGATATTAGTCCACATGTAAGCAGTGTAAGTAATAACTTTTCATCTAATGGTGTTTGTATGTATGGGAAGGGGGTAGGTAGATTATTCTGATTTCACTCCCCCCCCATGTTTAGGGATATCTCGTCTAGTTCTTATTTCTAGTACTGATCATTTATTGCTTGGTAACCTACAGGGAATTTTGAACTGAACATTTTATTTAATCTACGGGGTTTCTCGTTTCACTGGTAATGTCTCGGCATATCTCTCCTGATTATTAATATTATTGCCACTGTGCAGTTACTGCACGTCTGTTTTTCCTGAAGCCAAGTACACAATGCCCGGCCTAGGGATTGAACTCTCAATTACTATGCCATTACATTCACGAACCAACTCTTTTAAGTGGATTAAAGTGTTGATTCACACTGAAGCTGACTTTCCGTGCCTCATGGAGTACACCCTACCCGACCCAATCTCTGGACTGGGCAGTGTATACTAGGATTGAGGGGAAACGGGCGAGAAATAACATCAGTAATACTCGAAATAATATTTTTCTCTACTTTTGAGATAAGGTAGGATTTACAATATCATATAATAATTCCGCGTGTTCCTTCCTAAGTTAGTTAGTTACTTAGTAAGTGTCACGGACTGAGGAACTATCTACACGAGCTTTTTGTTTGTTGCTTTACCTTCGTTGGTCGTACGGGAACTAGTGTGTCAACGCTCAGTCAGTTAACTGCCGTACGTGATACACGCTTGGGCGATCATGTCTCGAAAGAGACACGACTGACTGGGCAGAAGATTATCTCGCAGTAGGTTGCCATTGCTTTCTGCGGTAGACTGTTTGCCAGTCAAGGCTATAGAACCCAATCTGTCCCGTTATTTAACCCATATCTAGAGTGAGAAGATATATATTATATTATTAAGTAGTAATTAGTGGGGGGTCAGTTTATTACTTTATAGCAATAGAAAAATGATCCCCCACTTTATACCCAGCAGAAGCCTTAATCATGTTTCCAACTATTATATTCAGTCAGTTAAGTGCCATACATGATACACGCTTAGGCGATCATGCCTCGAAAGAGACATGGCTTACTAGGCAGAAGATTATCTCGCAGTAGGTTGGCATTGCTTTCTGCGGTAAACTGGTTGCCAGCCAAGGCTATAGAACCCAATCTGTCCTGTTATTTGCCTCATAGCTAGAGAGAGAAGATATGCATTATATTATTAAGTAGTGATTAGTGGGGGATCAGTTCATTACTTCATAACAATAGAAAACTGAATCCGCACTTTACACCCAGCAGAAGCCTTAATGAGAAGACTCATATCTAGAGTGAGAAGATATATATTATATTATTAAGTAGTAATTAGTGGGGGTCAGTTTATTACTTTATAGCAATAGAAAAATGATCCCCCACTTTATACCCAGCAGAAGCCGTAATCATGTTTCCAACTATTATATTCAGCCAGTTAAGTACCATACGTGATACACGCTTAGGCGATCATGTCTCGAAAGAGACATGGCTGAAGATTATCCCGTATTAGGTTGCCATTGCTTTCTGCGGTAGACTGGTTGCCAGCCAAGGCTATAGAACTTATTCTGTCCTGCTATTTAACCCATAACTGGAAGGAATAGATGGATTAATACCCTTTCTAAGGGTATTTGCGCGTAAGTGAAATGCAACGAATTCAAGTGGAATTCGAACTCGGCTCAATTCAACGCGTTATGGCCGTAAGCCTGTTGAATAATTGAACCGATTTGGTAATTCCGTTGAATTTCGGCTAGTGCTTCTTACAGATTGTTACCTGATAGCATTGCCCAGAATGACTGAAAAAGGAAAGTTTGTTCTATTCTCCGAGGAAATACATTCCCTTCAGAACACAGTCCAGTTTTATTCTAATGTGTTCTGGCTTGAATTTTCTTGAATATCCCTAACAAAAACCACACATGCGAATTCGTTTAATAATGCAGTTGTATATTTAATGAAATTGCCCGAAGTCGCGTTTGTTTTTATTTCGTTTTCTCAGATGCAAAACATTTTCATGAAAAAACACCGCTGTCACAAAAACCTATGTTCCTTTATAATTTAAAAAAAGAAAAGAAAAAGAAAAAAAAAAGAGGGGAAAAAAAAACGCGGTTCTCTGAGAAGGCGACCAACGCCCGTATAAGGATAATTTGAAATATTTTAACGTAACATGAACGACCCGTATCTTAAATAAATAAAAAAAAACATCACTTACACATCTGACGTTACTTAGTTTGGCACAAGGCCAAAAAGCACTTATAGTAATTAGTATTCTTAAGATTTCGCCCATTTATATATTAACCAGGTCCCACGTTGCTTAACCTCGTTGACCAGAATGAAACCGCTGTTTCCAACGTTTTTTTTATAAAACTCTTTGTTAAGTTAAGCCTACAGGTTACTGTTTGTTAAATGCCTTGTCCCTTCGGGACGTTGTGATCATCTATCTTCACAGATTCTTTTTCCTTATTATCTCTGAATTGCCTTGCATCGTTGGGAAAGATATTGGAGTAGTATCTACCATTTGTAGTTCAGAATACTCCTTTTATAAGACTGATTGCCACCCAAAGCTAGGGAGCAAAACCTACCATGCTATTTAACCAATACTTAGGAGAGAAAAGAGAGGTTCATGCCATTCCCAAGATCGTTTGTACGAGTTTGGGCGTAAGTTTGGAATTTGAACTCGGTTTGCTGATTCCATTTTCTACGCCACTTTAACACCTTTGGTATTTCTAATAAGGTTAGCCATTTAATCAGTTTTCTATTTGCTTTACTTCAGTTTCCAGATTGATTGATAAACTCGTTTTTTTACGGCTTACGAATTACGTCAAAATATTTAAATGTAATCGCAAATTCTAACAGTTTTTTTTTTCAGGTACTTGGTGGTCCAGTGGATATCGGCTCGGAACAAGAAATCGGAGAGCCGAGTTCGAATTCCAGTTGAATTCATTGCATTCACTTACGCTCAAATACCCTTGGGAAAGGTATTAATCCGTCTCTTCCTTCCAGTTATGGGTTAAATAACAGGACAGATTGGGCTCTATAGCCTTGGCTGGCAACCAGTCTACCACCGAAATTAATGGCAACCTACTGCGGGATAATCTTCTGCCCAGTCAGTCATGTTTCTTTCGAGACATGATCGCCCAAGCGTGTATCATGTATGGCACTTAACTGACTGACTGAATATAATATTTGGAATCATGATTAAGGCTTTTACTGGGCATAAAGTGGGGAATCAGTTTATTACTTCATAACAATATAAAACTGATTCCCGACTAATTACTACTTAATATAATACATCTCTTCCCCACTCTAGCTAAGAGTCAAATAACAGGACAGATTGGGTTCTATAGCCTTGGCTGGCAACCAGTCTACCGCAGAAAGCAATGGTAACCTACTGCGGGATAATCTTCTGCCCAGTCAGTCATGTCTCTTTTGAGACATGATCGCCCAAGCGTGTATCACGTATGGCACTTAACTGACTGACTGACTGACTTCCCATACAACACTGTAAGTGTTCCTTATACACCCACGTTAAAATAGTATCGACGGACCATGGATTCGAACTCTGAAATAGATAGTTGAAGAATATCACGATGTGTGAGCATAAATTTTTCTTGGGAATAGCTAGGAAAGAGAAAAAGAGAGGAATAGGCGCTGAAGGTGTCTGGCAGAGAGAGAGAGAGAGAGAGAGAGAGAGATGTGAGGGAGGCGAGAGAGAGAGACGAGACACAAGGCATTCACGAAATGACATAGATTTATATGACACCAATCGAACACAGACCAGATGAGGGACTCGTCTCGCCAAAGGGAGAGAACTCTTTCTCTTTCTTTCTTGTTTGTTTTTCTTTTCTCTCCCTTTCTTCTCAGAGAAGTGATGAAGACCGACCAAAGTTAACTTATCGTCTGACTTCGAAAAGGACCACCCACGTGATGAGAGGAATTATAATTAATCCTGGCATGTGAATGTACAAAATCAGCAACCTTTGCCTCCAAGGTTTCAGGTTGACAGACATCAACGAGAGATCGTAACGGGTGATTAAAGCCAGATACACGAAATTGACATTAGACTTTGTGGAAAAACAGCCCGAATGCCGGCCAGCCCAACGCCATATTGAAAGATTTTTAATAAAAAGATAGAGTGGATTTGAAAGAGAGAAGAGACGCTCGGGACACGGTGTAGAGATGTTTGGCGGAAAACTCTCTCTCTCTACGCTAAAAGGCACTACAACCGCTGCTAAGCAGAGAGAAAGGGAAGGAGTAGCATAAAGAGTCAGTGACTGTCTTACATCTAACGACGACTAAACATAGCAGCCTCAGTAATTTGTGAACTTTGAGAAAAAGTTGTATTGTGTTTTAATCTTTTTCCCCCTCTTTTTGCTGTATAAAGAGTTACGAATATAACCATTAGTTCACATAGACTGAATTTTGTTGCTGTCTCTTTAATTTTCGTTTGTTCTTGTCTGCTTTCCCCGATTCCTGAATTGTGCACTTACCCAGCCTCTTTATTGCAGTTGTGGCCGATTACAACACAAGACGATCGTCCTCCGAGTCCTCAGCTCACCTTGAGATCAGAAATCACAACGTGGCAGGAGGAGTAAGGGATTTAACAGATCATCAACACCTTCAATCACACGCGGACGGAACGGCAGGCGACCGGCTGCAGCCTCAGATGCAGTTAACTTACGGCCAGTTGACGCACGCAACACACATTTACGGAAGCCTGAGACTTGGCGAAGCGGTGGGGAGGTCACACTCATTTGTGGAACTTCCTACCGTTTGCATGCTTTCACGATAGCTACAATCTCCAAAAGTTTAAATGCGACGTCAATTGTCTATCTACTTCATTTCCACCCATCTCTCATCCTTCCTTCGTCATCTTCTCTATTTTGTTTTTCTCTCCCAGTAAAGCCCGTGCGAACCAGTGGCAATCTTACCTTCCTTGGGGAGAAATGATTATAGAAAACAAAACAAATTAAAGTACTGTTTGCATGTTACTTAAAACCAGAAAATATTTTTTGATTGCAATAATTTTTTGGGGTGTGGTGGATATAATGATTTAGTGATACAAGTCAACTTCTATTCTTACAGATTAACCCAAAGCTAGAGGGATAATAGATGGATTCATATCTTTCCCAAAGATTTTTGCGCGTGAGTGAATATTACAAACCCAACTGGAATTGAAAAAAATCACTATCCATTACACCACCTGTACATCCAAGCTTACAGCACCTGGTATTCTTAAGCAGGTTACCCATCTAGGTACTGACCTAGTGACCGGGCTCGACATTGCTTAACTTCGGTGATCGTACGGGAACTGGTGCTCAAATATGACGTGGCCGTAAGCCTCAGTGAACAGAGAACCGACGCTTTTAAGTTATTCTGAAAACCCGTTTCTGGAGATTCCACCCCAGCGGCTGTACCTTCCGCATTGCACTAAAGCAGGTAGTTAGGGGTGGATTTTACTCATTACCATTGTCAATAGTTGCGGTATTGGGTAATTATCGTCTTTAGTGTAGGGTAAATCGGGTCGCAAAGCAATATAGGGTAAATCGGGTCGCAAAGCAATATGGGGTAAATCGGGTCGCAAAGCAATATGGGGTAAATCGGGTCGCAAAGCAATATAGGGTAAATCGGGTCGCAAAGCAATATGGGGTAAATCGGGTCGGAAAGCAATATGGGGTAAATCGGGTCGGAAAGCAATATGGGGTAACTCGGGTCGGAAAGCAATATGGGGTAAATCGGGTCGCAAAGCAATATGGAGTAAATCGGGTCGGAAAGCAATATGGGGTAAATCGGGTCGCAAAGCAATATGGGGTAAATCGGGTCGCAAAGCAATATGGGGTAAATCGGGTCGCAAAGCAATATAGGGTAAATCGGGTCGGAAAGCAATATGGGGTAAATCGGGTCGGAAAGCAATATGGGGTAAATCGGGTCGCAAAGCAATATAGGGTAAATCGGGTCGCAAAGCTATATGGGGTAAATCGGGTCGCAAAGCAATATAGGGTAAATCGGGTCGCAAAGCAATATAGGGTAAATCGGGTCGCAAAGCAATATGGGGTAAATCGGGTCGCAAAGCAATATGGGGTAAATCGGGTCGCAAAGCAATATGGGGTAAATCGGGTCGCAAAGCAATATAGGGTAAATCGGGTCGCAAAGCAATATAGGGTAAATCTGGTCGGAAAGCAATATGGGGTAAATCGGGTCGCAAAGCAATATGGGGTAAATCGGGTCGCAAAGCAATATAGGGTAAATCGGGTCGCAAAGCAATATGGGGTAAATCGGGTCGCAAAGCAATATGGGGTAAATGTAACGCGTGGATTTAGGGTTGAAATTATTATTTCACACCCTAATGGTCTCTTGTGTTATTTTCTCTGGAGTGTTACTCTCTTTTTACCCGTCTCATCACTTGATTATAAACAAAAAAACAGACGTGGAGAGCAAAATATGCCAAATCGCTCCTACATTAGCATGGATCAGGCTAGTCCCCCTGTGAGCAAAACACTGCGCCTCCTCGGGTTAACGTTCACAATAGACCTCAAGTGGAAAAATATATCGAATCCATAGTTAAATCCGCTGCTTAGAAGGTCGTTTCTCTGTTTAGGGCCAGACATTTTTCCCGTCTGAAACCATCCTGCACATATATAAATCTAGCATCCGTCGGTGCATTGAATACTGCTGCCACATCTGGTCGGGTGCCCCTGCTATCCACCTAGAGGCTTTTGACAAAATCCAACAGAGAATCTATAATGTGATCGATCTCGTCCTGGCAGCGAAGATACAGTCACTTTCCCACCGGTGCAATGTGGCTTCCCTGTGTCTCTTCTACAAGTACTTTCACGGCTTCTGCTCCGATGAATCTAGCTCTCTGGTTCCTTCTATGCATGAATTTGCTCGAGCCACAAGATTAGCAACTAGGTCCCACCCTTTTACAGTGAAACCAATAAAATGTAAATGCAAATTCTACAGCTTCTTTTCTTGCTCTTCCCGCCTGTAGAATTCTCTTCCCGCCTGTAGAATTCTCTTCCGTTTACTTGCTTTCACGATAGCTACAATTACCAGGAGTTTAAGTGTAAAGTTAATAGTCATCTCCTATCTTGCTAACTTACATCCTCTCTCTCTCTCTATCTCTCTATCTCTCTCTCTCTCTCTCTCTCTCTCTCTCTCTCTCTCTCTAATGCGCTTTTCTCCGTCCACTACACTCTCAGTATCTTAACCCTTCTCTTACCACTTCCTGACACGCCCAGTAACCTGTCACTTTTTCTCATAACTTGCTTCCTATGTAACCCCGTACACTGCCTTGCTTGAGGCGATATCATTATAAAGAAAAATATATTTTGAATTCCAGTTGAATTCGTTACGTTCACTTGGAAAGGTATTAAACCGTCTCTTCTCCCTCCTGTTATGGGTTAAATAGCAATACAAATTGGGTTCTATAGCCTTGATTGGCAACTAGTTTACTGCAGAGAGTAATGGCAACCTACTGCGGGAAAACCAGTCAGTCATGGATCAAAAGAGTCATGATCGCCCAAGTGTTTAACACGCATGGCATTTAACTGACTGAGGTAGAAGTTCAGTTATTTTGTGTATTGTGTATTACAGCAAGACAATTTTATCACTTTTTAGGCTATTTTCAAATTGTCATTTCATGTTTGTTAAAGGTAAATAAAGCTTGATTTGAAGCGTAGACCAGGTATCAGATTAGTCTCATTGTCTTAGTTTTAATTGGTATAATTTGCCCAGCATTTTACATTGTGGCCCACTGTTAATTTTGCCTAATTTTGGGAGTGGGGCAAAAAGTAACGTTTTACATTTTTTATTTTTTTACGTTAAGTTCTGTTGTATCGCTGCGGTCGATACGACACACAGAGAAAGTGTTCTGCGGTATTATTCAGCGCAATATCCGGTGCTAAACGGATATACACAGAACAGTACAATAGTTACAATAACAGACAAGACAGAATTTACAATACAGAGAGGAGGGGTTTATATCTAAATAGTTGCTGAAGTAATTGGTCCTAATATTACTCGAATGACACTCGTATATTACGCCTCGAATGCTACTATTCTTTACTTGAATAGACAATCTCAGTACATCTCCCATTCCATCACTGATAATGCTGAAGGGGTGTCAGCCACTCTACAATAAGTCCTTAAATTAAAATGACATCCAGAATAGCGCCTCATCATAATGTTCATAACACTAATGTTTATGTTTTTTTTTGTTTAATCAGGATCACTCCAAGCAAGATAATAAAGCCACTAAGACGCAATGGGTTACATGGTGTGGAAGAATTAGGAACAGAAACATTAATAGTGAACAGAAAGAGAAAAGTGTGATTAGGAAGACAACAGTTGACATTGCATTTATATTTTTACAGATTAAAGTTGGCTGGAAAGCATAGAACCAGAAGGAAGTTCCATAAGCGAGAAGTGCGAGAAAAGAAACTTCTAGCATAGAACTTACGGTGACATCTAACCAGCTCGACTGTAAATTGATGAGATCTCGACCCCAGTTTAATGTTGAGCTTACATCTATAAAGGGTTTACGGCCATATCACGTTGAACACACCGGTTCTCGCTCGATCTCCGAAGTTATCCAACGTTGAGCCTGGTCAGTACTTAGATGGGTGACTGCTTGGGAATACCAGGTGCTGTAAGCGTTTAGTGACGGATGCGCGTGCTTACGGCCATATTACGTTGAATACATCGGTTCTCGCTTGATCTCCGAAGTTAAGCAACGTTGAGCCTGGTCAGAACTTAGATGGGTGACTGCTTGGGAATACCAGGGGCTGTAAGCGTTTAGTGACGGATGTGCAGTGGATATCGGCTCGGAAAGAGAAATCGGTGAGCCGAGTTCGAATTCCAGTTGAATACCCTGCATTTACTTAAGCACTGGTACCCTTGGGAAAGGTATCCCTCCTGTTATGGGTTAAATAACAGGGTAGAACTTGCGGACCCTGCCCTTAAAAAAAAAAAAATCCCAATGAATCTTGATACTCGAAAAGAAGAAGTATTACTAGACACAAAACTTATATAAAAACAACAATAAATTGTTGAAAGAAAAAGATATTGTCAGCAATAAATAAAATCAAATTTAGTTGGCAATAAATGACCCGCCGAGGTGTTGATATGCCATAAAACAAAAACAACCAACCAACATTTATAAAGTTTAGGAATCAAAGCGAAGAGCTCATCCGAACAATTATGAAAGTATTTTAAAAAGGGACACAGAGACAACCTTACGGCGGTGGATAAGTGACTAGAGCCGAGCCGCCAGGTCAGGACCAATAATATTGCTGATTCTTCTTTGGATTTTATTAAGGAGCTCAATGTGAATAGAAGAGGCACTGGACCATATGTGGTTGCAATATTCTAAGCGTGGACGAATGGCGGGCTGATCGATATGTAAGATAAACCCTGGAGAGGACAGTTGTACAACTTAAATAAATGTGTTTGTCTTTAATTGCATGGTCAGCATTTGAAAGAAAAACACCGTGTCGGAGATAGGTAAATATCGACAATATTGATGAGTTGTTTTAAGAACAAAGATTTGACAATTCTATATCCGGTTCGCGCACGCGGGACAAACTACCAGAACTTTTGCGTAAGACGCGTATTATATTGTTATGTGCGTTCTGGTGCAATGGATATCGGCTCGGAACGGAGCCGGGTTCGAATTCCAGTTAAATTCGTTGCATTCACTTATGCGCAAATATGCTTGGGAACGGTATTAATCCGTTGCTTCCCCTCCACCTATGAGTTAAATAGCAGTACAAATTGGGTTCTGTAGCCTTACGGCATATCACGTTGAATACACCAGTTCTCGTTCGATCACCGAAGTTAAGCAACGTGAGCCTGGTCAGTACCTAGATGGGTGACCACTTGGGAATACCAGGCGCTATAAGCGTTCAGGGACGGATGTGCGTTGTGGTGCAAGGGATGAAAGAGAAATCGGTGAGCCGAGTTCGAATTCCAGTTGAGTACCCTGCATTCACTTAAGCACTGGTACCCTTGGGAAAGGTATTAATCCATCACTTCCCTCCAGTTATGGGTTAAATAACAGGATGGGGCCTGGAGACAACCCATCTAGTGTTGGTGTCACAATAAAAACACCCTGGTAGCCCTGGCGAAGCATCAAGTATTCAGCTATTTGACAAGAATTTCGCTACAAACTGCGCCAGGGTTCCAAATGCACAGCGAATACTGGAGGGATGTGGTGAGTTTTATCTCGGCCGAGTACACAGGACGATGACGAGCCTTGGTTGGCAACCAGTCTCCGGAGAAAGTAATGACAATCTACTTCGTGAAAAATCAGTCATGTCTGTTTCGAGTTCTTTCGTGTATCACGTATGGTACTTAACTGGCCGATAAAGTAGGCGATTGTACCTAGCTATCCTATTGTGTGACCTGAGATTTGAGTTTATGGATACGACGAGCCTCAGGGGACAAGAATCGAACCTCAGACATATCTCCGCTTAGCCAAGTGATAACCGACGCCAGCACATGCACTGTAGGTTCTTTTCCTCATTTATTGAATCTGTTTTTTGTTGTTTTTATCAAAATACAGCATTTATTTTTATTCTTATTAAAGTTTTGAAAGTCAATATGACTCCAACATATAAGAGCTTCTTTGTCAATTTGGTACCTTTAGGTTGTTGGTTGCTTGTTTTGTTTTATGACATAGTTCACACTCCACCCACGTCTATTGAACAGGTGAAGAGGTTCATCCTTGTTCCCTGTTTAGGATGTGGTTTCCGGCTTTCTGTTGTCCAATCTTTTCACTCTTTTCTTTTCTTTTTTTTTTTTCAATTGGAGTAGATAGACTAAACTATCGCCTGGTTCACACTCCACCCACGTCTATTGAAAAGGCGAAGAGGCTCATCCCTTGTTCCCTGTTTAGGATGTGGTTTCCGGCTTTCTCTCTTCCAATCTTTTCACTCCTTTTTTTTATTTTTTTCAATTGGAGTAGATATACAAAACTATCGCCCGGTTCACACTCCACCCACGTCCATTGAACAGGTGAAGAGGCTCATCCCTTGTTCCCTGTTTAGGATGTCGTTTCCGGTTTTCTCTTTTCCAATCTTTTCACTTTTCTTCTTTTTTTCAATTGGAGTAGATAGACTAAACTATCGCTCGGTTCACACTCCACCCACGTCTATTGAAAAGGTGAAGAGGCTCATCCCTTGTTCCCTGTTTAGGATGTGGTTTCCGGTTTTCTCTTTTCCAATCTCTTCACTCTTACGTAGCCTTCTGCACATCAGTGGCGTTACCGCCTTGCTCGGGGTGATATGATTAAAAAAAAAAAACATTTTATAACTAAAGAAAACAAAATAAATCCGTTCTAAATTATAAATTAGCACCTCTGACCGTACAGGACTTCGCAGAAGAATACTCCTTGATAACCTCTATTTTCTACGTGATACACCTCTTCTCAGGATACCGTTCCCACCCGGAAAAAAAAGAAGTAAAGAAAGCGATCTATATTCAAATAAGTCATTTCAACTTGCCCAACTCATATCAACTCGCCGGCCAACTATTTTTTTTCTTCTTCGGCAAGGCTGTCAGGATTGACACGACAAACACGCATCTCAAATTATCTTTATCTAGGACCAAATACCAAGCCCACAGCCTGCTTCCTATCTTTCTCGCTTGCTGTCCAAAATTAATACCTCCTAAACAAGTTTGGAAAAGAATAAACGGTCTTTTGTTTTGGCATCGATGATACACGTCATCAATCTTCATCTCCTCTCGGCGAAGTGAGTGCTTCACTTAAGAGTTATATACAAACAAATAAAAACAGTATATTGCTTATCTCAACTCACAGTCTCAATACTAGGAGCTTTCTGAATCATAATAATAATAATAATAATAATAATAATAATAATAATAATAATCGTTGTTACGTTACTTTGTCCATTAGACTTATAAACAGCACCTAGATATACGAGAGAAGACTAGTCTCCTTATTTCCCTTTTCATCCCCGGTGGCAAATTTTGTACTATTTGTGAAAATAAATATTAAGATCAAAGTGTAACATCTTCCCAATCTTTTGTCACTTTTTTTTTCTTTTCTCATTTTTTTTTTTTTGTTCTCAATTGGAGTAGACTAACTATCGCCCGGTTCACACTCCACCCACGTCTTTTGAACAGGTGAAGAGGCTCATCCCTTGTTTCCTGTTTAGGATGTGTTTCCCGGCTTTCTTTTTTTATTTTATTTTTTTCCCAATCTTTTTTCACTTTTTTTTCTTTTCTCTTTTTTTTTTTTTGCTCTCAATTGGAGTAGATAGACTTAACTATCGCCCGGTTCACACTCCACCTACGTCTTTTGAACAGGTGAAGTAGTAAATCCCTCGTTTCCTGTTTAGGATTTGGTTCCCGGCTTTCTCTTTTAAAATCATTCTACTCTTAAGTAGCCCCATGCGCATCAGTGGCGTCACCGCCTTGCTTGGGGTGATATGATTAAAAAAAAAATCTGTTCTTATCCTCTTAATCTGATTCTTTCTCCCCTTCTATATTTCCTTCCTTCTGTTAGTAAAATTCGCCATAATTTATAAAGTCAGGGATCAATTTATGTATTGATTATAATAGAGAATTCATCCCCCAATTTTTATATTATATAGTAACAACAGTCCATGATGGTCACAAAGCCAGAGATCAGTTTATGTATTGATTATAATAGAGAATCAATCACCCGAATGTATATTATATAGTAACAACAGTCCATGATGGTCACAAAGTCAGGGATCAGTTTATGTATTGATCATAATAGAGAATCAATCTCCTCAATGTATATTATATAGCAACAACAGTCCATGATGGTCACAAAGTAAGGGATTGAAGGTAATGTTGACAACGTTCCTGGATATAGAGTATCCTCTTGGCATCTGTTGACCATGTCCGTCATAGTATATGGATATAGAGTATCCGCGTCGCACGTAATCTGTTCAATGAAACAACGTCAAAGACCATCACTCTCGAATCACACACTCTCCAGAATCGGATTTGATGTCCAATACTCGAAAAAATATGGCCGCCTTTTATACACGTCGCATTGAATATTTTGAGCTTCCTGGTTGGTTAAGCTTTCTATTGGTGAACTATAAAATGGGTTGGCTCATGGGTGGTCTGCACAGTATTTAATGTACCAAAAAGTCCAACAAATTTCTTTTTTCTTTCATTTTCTCATTGAAACCAAGTAGAGTTTTCCCACTCTTTTCACACGATCAAAACTGAATAGTGAGTTTATATATGACTGAATACTGAGTTTATGAGGTATAGACAATTTGATACTCACAGGACAGATTGAAGGCAAAGGAAGACAAAGGGAAATAATGCGTAACCTACCCGGAGTGAATGGATACTTTAAATATTCCTTACAGCTCAAAGCATCTGATTAGTATTCCCAAGCGGTCACCCATCTAAGTAGAGACAATGCACGATGTTGCTTAACTACGGTAACCAAAATAAGTACGGAAATATACACAAATAAGTATGAATTTTTTATTGATTTGTATTTTACACTACCGGCCATAATTATTAGGCCACCCTAGTTTTTTAAAATAAATTACGTATTTCATACTATTTTTAGTATTTATTGCCAAGTGGACGATTCTAAAAGAAAATAGAATGGTTCTTTTGATATTACTACTTTGCAAAATTTTACAAGGCAAATAGCGACAATTTACCTATCTCACCATGTAGATTTTATATATATATATATATATATACACACTACCGTCCATAATTATAAGGCAACCTCAGATTTAAAAATAAATAATGTATTTCAAATGAAAATAGAATGGTTCTTTTGTCAATACTGCACAATAACATGTGCATCAAATGAACTGTTCTTGTGTCCAGTTTTTGTGCTATTTTCCCCATGCTAGTCTCTTCTTCTTATTGACTGGCCGAAACAAAGGCTTCCTAGCTGCCCGGTAGTGTAGGTTTATTAAATTTTGGAAATTACATCTAGATAACAGTATCCTGGTGCAAGATGATTTCTCGCAAAGCAATTTCGCATCATTTTTTTTTTTAATCATATTACCCCGAGCAAGGCGGTAACGCCACTGATGTGCAGGGGGCTACGTAAGAATGAAAAGATTGGAAAAGAGAAAGCCGGAAACCACATCCTAAACAGGGAACAAGGACCTCTTAAATTTGTATTCTTTTTACATGACTTCAAACCAAGCTTGAAAGTCAAAGAAACCAACTCTTTAAAAACTCGTCTTTGTTTCTATAGGGAATGATTTTATTCTCACTAAAGAGACAATGGCATTTTTTTTTCTGGTTTCAAAAGAAAAATACGATGATAATAATAGCCGGAAACATCTGGAAGAAACATTACAAATACTTTGTCTTACTCAAAAACTTTTGTTCATCTCATTTTATTCGCAAAGCTAACATTTCAAATTGGAAAGGGAGTAAGGCTTTTTGATTCTATTCAGTTTAGTCTGCAAGATTGTTAAGCAAGCGGACGCCATATTTGATGCGTGATAATTCGGAATAGCGGCCATTTACGCATTCATACGAATTGGATCACTGACAATGGTAATGAGAAGCTAAATGCTTTCTACGGGCGTAGAACAAGTTTGTTTCGGTGTCCCCTCGACCTAGTTGGATGATTCATTTATTTAAGCATTTTTTTTTCTTTTTTTTTTTTTGTTCTTGTTTAGGAATTCTATTTCCAAACATTCACTTATTCCATTATTCGTTTTGGTTTCTTATAATTTTATATATTCTTCCGAGTACTTTGTATCTTTTCTCGTTTCCCTTTTGTACACTTTAATTTTCGTGTTTTTGCTATTCTTTTTTCTTTCCTTTTTTTTTTTTTTAATATCACACCAAGCAAGGCGATAACGCCACTGATGCGCAGGGGGCTACGTAAGGGTAAAAAGAATGGAAAAGAGAAAGCCGGAAACCACATCCTAAACAGGGAACAAGGGATGGGCCTCTTCACCTGTTCAATAGACGTGGGTGGAGTGTGAACCGGGCGATAGTTTGGTCTATCTACTCTAATTGAAAAAAAAAAAAATAAAAGAGAGTGAAAAGATTGGAAAAGAGAAAACTATCGCCCGGTTCACACTCGACCCACGTCTATTGAACAGGTGATGAGGCTCATCCCTTGTTTCCTGTTTAGGATGTGGTTTCCGGTTTTTCTCTTTTCCAATCTTTTCACTCTTACGTAGCCCCCTGCGCATCAGTGGTGTTTTCGCCTTGATTGGGGTGATATGATTAAAAAAAAAAACAAAAAAAAAACTCCTCGTTACATTTTCATTTATTCATTTTCCTATCTTTTTCTTTCGGTATATATATATATATATATATATATATATATATATGTGTGTGTGTGTGTGTGTGTGCTGCGGATGACTATTTACGCTCTCACACCCTGATTGAGCACTCGTGTAGAATGGTAGACTTTGAAAAATAATAGCTACTCTGGCATGTTCGCATCGCTCATTCAGTAATGAATTAGAGCACTCTGGCTATTGGGCGTGTATAATGATAACATACACGCTAAAAAGCCTGTTTTCTTCTACCGAGCGCCCATAGCCCAGCGGTAGAATCGCCGACTGACGTCAATTCGGTCGGGTTTCAATCCTGGGTTAAAAGCAATCGGGATCTAACCGTACTGCTGGGTTGTGATACAGCGAAACAGATCTGTCTACGGATGACTATATATATATACCAGCACGCGGTGTAGGTATAGAAGAATCCAAAGGAGTATCCTGTACATATCGTGGGGGGGGATAACTTTCTATATCTTTTAACTTTTGTTGACATCCGCCTCTACTCGTGTTCTCTGATTATAACTGACTTGCATAATGTATCTTTAAGTTTAAGTTGACAACCGCTCTTACGCGTGCTCTTTGTATGTTGCGTATATATATGCTTATGTATGAATTAAAAAAAAAAAAAAATGTGTGTGTGTTCGCCGAACTGATGTATTTTTCTTAAATTTCCTCTTTTAAGGGATCGACCGTTACTTTTATATTTTTTTAGGTCTTTGTGAATCTCATTCGTGTAAAATCCTTTGTACAATAAAGACGGAAGCTGATGATGGTTTGCCTGAAATAGGCCTGTACTTCCGATTTACCATGAAATAACGTGTCTGCCTTAATTTTTCTTATATATATATTTATATATCTATATCTATATATATATATATATATATATATATATTGTCATCCGCAGACAGATCTGTTTCGCTGTATCACAGTTCATCAGTATTTATTTATTACTTTTTAGTCATAATCAAATTAGATCAGTATACAGTTGCATTAAAAAGATTCAATACAATTATATTGTAAAACTTTTGAATATTTTTAATTTGGAAATCTTTTCACTCTTACGTAGCCCCCTGCGCATCAGTCGCGTTTTGGCCTTGCTTGGGGTGATATGATTAAAAAAAAGTGAGTTATTTTCGCGACCTAGGTTTCAACCTTTCGGTATCTTCAGGCGATTTATAATAACTTATGGCAAATCGTTATTTATTGTTATTGTAGATCACCTGAAGATACTGAAAGTTTGAAACCTAGGTCGCGAAAAAACTAATTTCCAAATGAAAACACACACACACACACATATTTTTTATATATATATAGGTTTATATATACGTATGTGTGTGTGTGTGTGTGTGTGTGTGTGTGTGTGTGTGTGTGTGTGTGTGTGTAAATATGTGTGTATGTAAATTCATGCTTACTCTACGAAAGGCATGTATGAAAACTTTTTTGAAGTGGAAATACGTGAATGAAATATTATCAGAGTAACGATCAAAATTATTCCGCAATATGACATTGTTAATGCTAATAGAGGCAACATATAATTATATATATTAATATATATTATAGTATATTAATATATGTGTTAATTATATGTTAATAATTCAAGGAGACGCAATGTGTTGTTCTCAAGGAGACTTGCATCAGCCACAGGAAAGATTCTCTATGGTGGTTAAAGGAGAGCAGTTTTGTTTCGGAGGCATTAAAATTTACAAGCCATTTCCTGCCCCAGTTAACCACTGACTGGAGGTCCATTTCAAGAGCAGCAGCCAGATTTCCTATTGAAGTATCAATTACAGGTTGGCTGTGTGTTTGAAAGAAACACAAATGAACATGCATAAGCAGGTGTATGCAACAGAGATTAGCTATCCACCTGAATAGGCTGATGGATGCATACAAGAACTATTATGCTCGTTCACAGAGTTGGACTTTTTATCTCCCAACTCTGTAAACATCTTAGAACAGTTTGCCGTTGAGTTACATCTTTTGCAGTTGAGACATCTACCTCTAATGTTGTGCAACAGTTTACCTCTAATATTTAATTTAAATACATTTAAATCAACAAAATACTTAACAAAATATAATATATATAATTATATATATTATGTATATATTAATAAATATTATGTTATATTAATATATCAAAATACTATTTAAGTTTACCTCTATTATTTAATTTAAATACATTAACAAAATACTTAACAAAATATAATATATATATATATATATATTATGTTGTATTATGTTATATTAATATATCAAAATACTATTTAAGTTTACCTCTATTATTTAATTTAAATACATTTAAATTAACAAAATACTTAACAAAATATAATATATATATATATATATATTATGTTGTATTATCTTATATTAATATATCAAAATACTATTTAAGTTTACTACTACTATTTAATTTAAATACATTTAAACCAACAAAATACTTAACAAAATATAATATATATTATGTATATATTAATAAATATTATGTTATATTAATATATCAAAATACTATTTAAGTTTACCTCTATTATTTAATTTAAATACATTTAAATTAACAAAATACTTAACAAAATATAATATATATATTTATATACATTATATATATATATATATTAATATATATTATGTTATATTATATTATATTAATATAACAAAATACTCTTTAATTTAAGTTTACCTCTACTGTTGCATGTTAACTTTTTTATCGTTCTTCATCTCACCTATTTTCGCACGCTATTGCATCTCTTTTATAACATATCACCACTCGGCAAAAAACAGATGACAACCAGATATATATAGACAGGGAGTATAGCGATGTTTACTGAAGGCCATGTCATTGTGCACCTCTCGCTTCGGACCTAATCACGTCATTCTACTGGGAACGAAGTTTATTTAGTTTAGGTTTGCGGCCGTTCACTGTTGTAGTTGGCTTAAAAAATATTTCTTTTTACATCTGGAATACCTTTAACTTGTTTAACTGAGTATAAGATTTTTAAATCGGTATCACCCTATGCAAGGCAGTAAAATCATGACACAAGGGGTTACAGGGTGTGAAAAAAATTAGGAACAGAAATATCGATAATAATACTTGATTTAAAGAAATAATTTATTAATCCGATAGTCACAAATATTGCAAATGAAAAATGTAAGTGGAATTTTGACGATGCTTTTTATACCAAATATAACATTTTAAAAATACTTGATTAAAAGAAATAATTTATTAATCCGATAGTCACAAATATTGCAAATGAAAAATGTAAGTGGAATTTTGACGATGCTTTTTATACCAAATATAACATTTTAAAAATACTTGATTAAAAGAAATAATTTATTAATCCGATAGTCACAAATATTGCAAATGAAAAATGTAAGTGGAATTTTGACGATGCTTTTTATACCAAATATAACATTTTAAAAATACTTGATTTAAAGAAATAATTTATTAATCCGATAGTCACAAATATTGCAAATGAAAAATGTAAGTGGAATTTTGACGATGCTTTTTATACCAAATATAACATTTTAAAAATACTTGATTTAAAGAAATAATTTATTAATTCGATAGTCTTTATAATCACAAATATTGCAAAGTATCTCCGTAAAAAGATTTAATAATGCTTGTTAGCTTTCGTTTTTAACAGACTCATTTCGAAGACTTTTTTCGTTGATTCTGTTTTTATAAATGTATTCAAAAATGCTATTATTTGTTACATAAAGTCAATGTCATACATTTCTTTATGATATTGTTATTCATAATAACAAAATATACTGGGGAAATAAAGGAAGGAATAAAAGAGAGAGAGAGAGAGAGAGAGAGAGAGAGAGAGAGAGAGAGAGAGAAAGAAAGAAAAAAATGAGAGTTGGAAGCAAAAAGCAAACACACACAAAAAAAAGAAAAATGAAAGTAAAGAAAAAAAAAACAACAAAAAACAACTCAAATGACCTTAGCAAAAAATGGCCAAAAGTGTATTTACGCTGTCAGTACGAGTGGTTGGCTACGATATTAGGAGAAGGGGTGCTGCCGGGGCAACTGTATGCACACATGTAGAATCAATCAACGTGATATACGTGTGTGTTCGCCATGAAGACGGATATATCTATATATATAATTTTAGTGCAAAGAATTTGGCACTTAAAAATTATGATGTTTTCACTTATTGGAGCCGCGATGAGTGACGTCATCATAACGGTGTCCTCACGAAACTTCGAAATCGACATGAACCTGCTTAGTTTAAGTGGCAAATTCTTTGCACTCAAAATATCAACGCTGTATCTCCACTCTGACATCGAGCACTTTGGTATAAAAACCTGCTTGCCAAAGTGTATTTTATCAGTAAAACTAGAGAGTTATCCTACCACTGTGGATATCGGCTCGGAACGAGAAACCGGGGAGCCGAGTTCGAAGTCCAGCTGGATCCATTGTATTCACTTACGCGCAAATACCCTTGGGAAAGGTATTAATCCGTCTCTTCCTTCCAGTTATGGGTTAAATAGCAGGACAGATTGGGTTCTATAGCCTTGGTCGGCAACCAGTCTACCGCAGAAAGCAATGGCAACCTACTGCGGGATAATCTTCTGCCCAGTCAGTCATGTCTCTTTCGAGACATGATCGCCCAAGCGTGTATCACGTATGGCACCTAAACTGACTGACTCCTTTGGATTCTGCTATATCTACACCGCATGTATATATATATATATATATATATATATATATATATATATATATATATATAACCGCATGTTTTTATATATAACCGCATGTTTTATATATATATATATATATATATACCTTTATTTTAATAAACGCATTGTGACAGCCTTCAATACCTAACCATTTATATATATATATATATATATATATAAACTGGTGCGTAAAAGATACTAGCTTTAAAAACCAAGACGATCTTTAAAGAAAAAAGAAAAGTCAATGGTAAAAATTGACACAAACGCGGCCCCAGGATTCTCAACCTTGATTGTTGCTATTCATTTATTTGAATTAGGGTTAAAGGCATGCGTATTTGTAGACAGGCTTCCGCAGAGACCACAAAACTACCATGTACGTCTACGGTGTATAACGTTGTGTATGTAAACTAGAGAGGAATAAGTAAATTGGTTTGGTTCGTTTTGTTTTACGGTATATCAATCTCAATGGGTTATTTAATGCCGACAAGATTTTTGCAATAAATTTGAATGAATAGAACATGAATTCTTTGCAAGAAATCAGTTTGTAAATCAGGTTTCATTGACGTATTTTTGTAAAGAGAGTTTTATCAAGAGTCAAATGTATTTCTGGTATATATATTTTTCTTCAAAAATATATTTTTGTTAATATTTCTTTCCTTATTCTTCAAAAATGAATTGTTCGTAATAGTTTTTCTTTATAAATATATTGCTGCTAATATTTTTTCCTTCAAAAATGTATTGCTGGTAATATTTTTTCTCCAAAAAATATTTCTGGAATTTTCACTATAAGAATTTAATTTTATACTTTCTGTTGTGCCGTGGCTCGTACCATGTGACATCTGGTCACCCGGATGTATAAAAGACAATGTACGCTTAGCATGGGAGATGTCATTATCACGGACTTCGGAAAGTAACACCTACTACTGCGAATGACTGTAAATATTGTATATACCTCTTGGTTGTACCACTCTGTTAATAAAGTAGTTTAGCTACATTTCGATGTGTAACTCTTCATTCCACGATACAACACTTTCATAGTGCTTTGACCCCAGTTTTGGGGTCAACTATTTGCCCTTAGCTGAAACCCTGAAAGGTGCAACCCCGTCCCCGGAGTCAGGGTAGACCTGGGAACAACAACAATTAAGAGGCGGTTCCATGCTTCTTAGATGTATTGCTGCTGGATGCAGTTTATCGTCAAACCCAGTACCCGAATGTTGTTTATCGTCATACCCAGTACGCCTTATTGGTAGGGGTTTACCCCTCTGAAGATGTTCAGTCAGGGTATTCCGAAACACCAGCCGAGAGGGCGGGGAGGTTAAGGATTAGAAGGAAAAATATAAAAACAATCTACACAAGTTGTTGAAAATATATTGCATTTCTGAAATACGATATATATTGCATTTCTGAAATACAATAGATTAGGTTGACGGTCAAAAGTCTGATAAAAAAAAATCAGGATGTGGATGTTGGATTTTCATTGGTTCGTGAATTAGCTAATCAGAAACTAGCAATTGTACTTCGGTGATCGCACCTGTGGTAAATATTTTGTCATTTTTTTTTTCAATGAAACGAAGCTGCTATCTATTAAACATCACAGGCAATCTCTCCTGCTCCCCATTAACATGGATCAGTTTAGTCTCCCTGAGAGCAAAACACTGCGCCTCCTCGGGTTAACTCTCACAACAGACCTCAAGTGCAACGACTATATCGAATCCATAGCTAAATCCGCTGCTAAGAAAGTCGGTTCTCTGTGCAGGGCCAGGAGGTTTTTATCGTCTTAAACCATCCTGCACATATACAAATCTACCATCTGCTTTTGCATTGAATACTGCTTCCATATCTGGTCCGGTGCCCCTGCTATCCACGTAGGGGCCCTTGATAAAATCCAACGGAGAATCTGTTATGTGATCTCTCGTGACAGTCACTTTCTCACCGGCGCAATGTGGCTTCTCTGTGTCTCTTCTACAAGTACTTTCACGGCTTCTGCTCCGATGAACTTAGCTCTCTGGTTCCCTCTGTGCATGATTTTGCTCGAGCCACAAGACTAGCAGTTAGGTCCCACCCTTTTACTGTGAAACCAATAAAATGTAAACACAAATTCTACCCCACAGCTGCTTTTCTCGCACTTCCCGCCTGTGGAATTCCCTTCCGTTTTCTTGCTTCCTCGACAGCTACAATCTCCAGGAATTTAAGTGTAAAGTCAATAGTCATCTCCTAGCTTGCTACTTTGCATCCCCTCTCTCCCTCCCCCTCCCCCTCTCTCTCATGCACGTTTCTCTCCACTCCACTCTCAGTATCTTAATCCTTCTCTTATCCACTTACTGACACGCCCTGTAACCTGTCACTCTTTCTCATAACTTTCCTCCTATGTAACCCCGTGCGCTTGGGGCGATATGATTATAAAAAGAAATCTTTCGTGTCAACATAATTTGATGGTGTCGGTATCATGAGCGCAAATTTAAAACAAGAATGATATCTATCTTTTATTTTAATCATTACATCCCAAGTAAGGCTATAAAGCCACTAAGACATCAAAATGCAAGGTTTACTGGGTTTTGAAAATTTGAGAAAAAGAAAATAACATTACTAGGGAGAATAATAAAAGAAGAGGAATTAACAAATAAATACTAAAAATAGTACGAAATACATCATTTCTTTTAAAAAACTGGTATTGCCTAATAATTATGACAGGAAGTGTATATATATAGCAAATCTACAGGTTGCGATTAATAAATTGTCGCTATTTGACTTGTAAAATTTTGCAAAGTAATAACAAAAGAACCATTCTTTTTTTTTTATTTAGAATTATCCATTTGGCAATGAATACTAAAAATAGTATGAAATACATAATCTTTTTTTAAAAACTGGAGTTGCCTAATAATTATTGCTGGTAGTGTATATACATTACTAAATTATTGCACACACACACACACACACACACACACATATATATATATATATATATATGTGTGTGTGTGTGTGTGTGTGTGTGTGTGTGGAATATGAATCTCTAGATATATGCCATAACGTATGTAGTGTACAATTACCAGTCCTAAGAGCTTTGCACAGCTCATTACCATCTTTTCAAACAATTCTGCTGACGAGCTTTTTTATAATAAAAACAAACTGATTTTCATTTAGCAAGTTTTACACACGCTCTGTGCATGACCGCCCCTTATATATCTGTCAGTCTGTCATTTATCTGTCTGTCTTTACCGCCTGTTTATGTTTGTTTATCAATCTCTATTTCTCTCGTTGTTTCTAGCAGCTTGTCATTAGACGCCATTGCAATTTGTGTACAAAACGCCACGTGAGCAGAAGATCGGGAAATAACAGCGGGAAAGCCACCAAGATGAACACGCGAATAACAACAGGACATACGAGAAGACAGACGAGATTTACGACAAGAACACATGCATACATGATAAGCACAGGGAGAAAAACGGCTAAGGAGCGCACTAGATAGGCGATCGTGACTCTCCATAACTTTCTATGTCTTGAAGCAGCGAACCCCAACCTTTTTACGCCACGGACCGCATATCATATGAAAAAAAGAAATAAAGAAGAAGAACCATGAAAACATTGAAAATAAGGCTAAATTTGAAAAATCTCTTAATGCCATGTCAAGAAATAGGCGATCATAGATCTGAATAGATTCCTCAGTAACTTCTTGGAAAAGATAGAAGAGTTGTTTTCTGTTGACTATTCTCCGGTTTTCAAGAAAATGATTTCGAAGACATCACATGCCAAAAAAAACCCTGTTTGTCAAAAATAGTGATAATAGCCCGCACGTAAATAATAAGAGAAGGATTCGAAAGTAAAAGTGAAAGTAACAAACCAGACCGGAATTCGAACTCAGTTCACAGATTTCACTTTCTGCGATTTTAGTCGTTACTCTACCTTCATATCCTTGCAGTAATTGGTATTTCCATAAGAAATTTCTATTCATTCAGTTTCTTATTTCTTAATTGCTTAACTTCAATGTTTCTGGAATGATCTGAAAGTATGCTATTTTAGAACGAGACTTTAATATTTCTATGTCTGTTTCGTGTAAGCGGTACAAGGTTTCAGATTAGTAATTATTGTGACTTTTTAGTATGCTCTAAAAAGTGTAGAATATAATGAATGGCGTGTAGATGATTGTTTAGAGCATTCGCTCTCCCACTCGGTTCGTATCTCATCATAGTCAGTTTATCACGAAAGTAACTTCTTGATGCTATCGTTATGGGGAGACGATACCAGCGCGTGACTAGTTACGACTTGACCCAAGCCTTCTAAGCGAAATTGGGAAGATGGAATTGTTCTTCGATGTTTTGTGCTTGCACGAAATTGCAAGGCGTCGTGACCGATTTTCTAACTGTTGATCATACCAGATTATACGGTCTCTCCCAGAAACCGTAAAAAAGGTCCGCTTAGCATAGTTGCAACATAAAGTTGGCTCAGTGGGTTCGAATAACACTATGTTCGGTTTGTCAAGATTTTCAGTTCCTGACCTTATGGATCTGGGGAGATGACCCTAGCGAGCAACACCGTTGAAAAGCATATCACGAGTTGACCCAAATGGCTAGCAAGCTCGTCTCACTAGATCAGTTAGGACTTGGTAGTGAGTTCAATCCTCACTAGTGCATCCCTATTTTTGGCCTTGTGCCATATCTAATCATTTGGGGCACTTCAACGTCGGGTAATGGTTAGCAAATGTAGAACAATTGTGACTGAGAAGTGAGTTCGGTACACACTGGGTGTCCCATACTTTCGGCTTTGTGTCACATCTGAGCTTAGTGTTTTAAGATATTTGGCCACTTCGACGTGGTATAGTGGGTATACTGAATAGTGAGTTTGAGTTTGGGTTTTATAGCCTTGGCTGGCAACCAGTCTACCTCAGAAAGCAATGGTAATCTTCTGCCCAGTCAGTCATGTCTCTTTCAAGACATGATCGCCCAAGCGTGTATTACGTATTGCACTTAACTGACTGACTGAATATAATAGTTGGAAACATGATTAAGGCTTCTACTGGGCACAAAGTGGGGGATCGGTTTTCTATTGTTATGAAGTAATAAACTGATCCCCCATTAATTACTACTTAATAATATAATACATATCTTCTTCCTCTAGCTATGAGTCAAATAATAGGACAGATTGGGTTCTATAGCCTTGGCTAGCAACCAGTCTATCGCAGAAAGCAACGGCAACCTACTGCGGGATAATCTTCTGCCTAGTCAGTCATGTCTCTTTCGAGACATGATCTCCCAAGTGTGTATCACGTGTGGCACTTAACTGAGTGAGTTTGAACATCACTGGGTCTCCCATATTTCCGGCCTTGTGTCACGTCTGAGCTTCACTTGGCAATTCATTACACACGATCGTGTACAGTATATTATGAATATTTCCTGACTAAAAAAAAGAAAAAGCTGTTTTCATTTCCAGGAGAACCGATTTCACCGGTGAATAATTAGCTGCCTGGGGAGTTGACCTAATAACAAAATCTGGTCAGAGGTCGAGAAGTACACACGACAATTGTTGCACTAACGAAAGAGCTTAATCAGGAAAGGATAATATTTCTTTAAAATAATAAAAGAAGACTTTTTATCTACGTTGCACCGCGGCCCTTCAGAGCTCATGTCTCTCTACAACTTCCTATCTCGTGTGGCTTTTAGCATCTTTTCTCCGTTTGCTAAGGAAAACTCGTCAGATAAGTGGCTGGCTGCCTTTCCTCCAATATAGTGATTTTCAAAGCTAATTTTAAACGTGGCACAAGGCCGAAACTATGAGGCATCCACTGAGGATCGAACTCTCTATTCGGTCGTAACTGATCTAGCGAGATAAGCTTGTAAATGGTGTGTTTTGCAAGAGTAGCATAGATGTGGCACAAGTTCAAAAGTATGAAGTACCCAGTGGGGATTGAAATCACTGTTCAGTTGTAACTTGCCCTCAATATAACCGGTGGAGTTCTCAGAGCCTTCTGTCCTTGTTATGTGTTCAAGGTGACGGATGTGCGTTGTGGTGCAGTGGATATCGGCTTGGAAAGAGAAATCGGTGAGCCGAGTTCGAATTCCAGTTGAGTACGCTGCATTCACTTAAGCACTGGTACCCTTGGGAAAGTTATTAATCTATCTCTTCCCTCCAGTTATGGGTTAAATAACAGGGTAGGACTTGGGGACTCTGCCCTTAAATACAAATCCCAATGAATCTTGATACTCGAAAAGAAAAAAGTATTACTAGACACAAAACTTGTTGAAAAGAAAAAGGTATTACATTCACTTAAGCACTGGCACCCTTGGGAAAGGTATTAATCCATCACTTCCTTTCAGTTATGGTTAAATAACACAACGGGGCCTAGAGGCAACCCATTCAGTGTTGGTGTCACAATAAAAACACCTTTAGTAGCCCTGGCGAAGCATTAAGTATTCAGCTATTTGACAAGATTATGAATTTCGCTATAAACTGCGCCAGGGTTTCAAATGCACAGGGAATACTGGAAGGGTGTAGTGAGTTCTCTCTCGGCCAAGGCCGCAGGACGACGACGTTCAAGGTATTTTAGCTAACTTTTCCTGATTCTGCGTGTAAGTGTTCTTTCTGTTATGGTTTTCTTTGAGAATGCCTTGTTGCTTATTCGCACGGTCCGTCTATCCTTCTGTAGAACCAAATTGCATTCAGCTTTTTCAGTCGGTCATTGTCATATAATAAGATAGATAACGCTTAGCAATCCAGTGTTCTTTGAGTCTAATGAAATTTTCCCATTTCTCATCTCTTTGCTTAGCTTTTAGAAAACACTTTTTTGCTAGTACAAATGCTTGTTCAGATTTCGATGTCTCATTTTTTATTCTTGCTGTTATGGTCCATCATCTGAAATTATCCATCGTCTCACATCTCACAACCTACTCTCCGATGAGCAGTATGACATCCGCTTCGTCAGGTCTACTACTGATGTTCTAACGGCCATCACCGAATATATATACAAGGCTCTTGATAAGAACGGCGAAGCTCGAGCTAGATATCTCTAAAGCATTTCACAGGATTTTGCATGCTAGACTTCTGTGCAAACTACAGGGCTACGGTATCTCTAGACGACTGTTCGATTTAATCCAATCGTTCCTATCTAATCATGAAATGATTTTAAATGGAAATGCTTTCAAATTCTTTCATACGAACGCTGGCGTCTCCCAATGATTTATCCTGATCTTCAGGAATGATCTTCCTGATGTAATCAGTTCTTAAGTAGGCATCTTTGCAGGTGTCGCCACCATCTACGCCCGTCTCAGTAAGAAATCTGCCGAGGGTGACAAAGTTAACTTTGTTGTTGCTCTTGGAAAGAAACTCCAATCTATGGTGGACTGGGGTAAGAAATGGCTAAAAAATTTTAACGCATCCAAAACGAATCTGCCTTCCATTAACAACCACAAAGAAACTTTCCTGCCTACATTCAGTATGGATGACGCTAGTCTCACAGAAAACAACACACTGTGCCTCCTTGGCCTCACTCTCTCAACCGATCTCAAGTGGAACGACTTCCATCGAATCAATATATATGCCACTAAGAAAGTCAGATCACTGTATTGGGCCAGAAATTTTTTTTTTCTTCGTCAGAATACATCTGGCACATTTATTAATCTACCATTCGTCCATGCATTGAATACTGTTGCCATATCTGGGCGGGTGCTCCCGCTATTCATCTCAGAGTTCTCGACAAAATCCAAAGGACGCTCTGCAACGTAATCGATTCAAATTTAGCAGCTCGACTTTCTCGCTTTCTCGTCGTCTAGATGTGTCTTCCCTCTGTCTTTTCTACAAATATTTTTACGGCTTCTACTCTGCCAAGCTTCTTACTCTGGTGCCTCGACCACTTGAATTTACTTGTGCTACTAGATTGGCTTCTAGGTACCACCATTTTACCGTCAAAACAGTCAAATGTAACCTACACTTCTACTTTAACAGTTTCTTTTTTCTCGCACTTTCCGCCTGCGGAACTCCCTTCCGTATACTTACTTCCGTGATAGCTACAATCTCGAAAAGTTTAAATGCAACATCAACTGCCAAAGAAGGCAATTCTTCTTGATTCTCATCTTTCTGTTATCCTTTTTTCGACATCCCCTGGAACTTGCTTCTTTTTCTTTAACTCTAGCTTCCTGCGCGCCGGTGACAGTTCTGCCTTCCTTGGGGTGAAACGATTAAAAAAACAAAACAAAAAAAACAAAAAAACTTCCATATATTTAGAGGTCTGTACTTGTTTTTATGTTGAGACTAGTAGTATAGCCCGGCGTTGCTCGGGTGTAATGAAAGCTTTAAAACTAATCCAAGGTCCTGGAGCTCAGACTCTTTGGACGTTGGCACGAAAGACTAAAAAGCAATAGTTGTTTCCAGTTAAAGCGAAACCGTAGACTGAAAGAAAAATGAATGGATGTAAGTCAAATTTTGATTTCCTGCTATCGATATCAAATTTTCTGCACTATTTTAAGAACTGCAACCTTGAAACTTTTGAATATCGTTTCTTATGTCTTTGTCTATGAGTGTATCAAATTTGATTAAAATCGGACCACTCCTTCTATAACACGATTTTTTCGATTATCGATTATCGATATTTGTTGGGGGTACCTCGACACAAAACCTAGCTAAGAACACTCGCAGACGCTTATAGTAAAACTGTGCAAATTTTCAAGAAAATCGGTTCAGCCGTTTCGGAGTCTATAGGTAACGGATACGCGCACACACACATAGAAACACACACACAAACAAAGTTCCATTTATAAATAAGTTTAGATCTCCAATTTGTAGCTCGCCTCTTGAGCCATTTTTCTTGCTGAGGACCATAAGGCAGTGTGAAGTTTAGTAGTAGTAAACTAACCAGATATTCTATTAACAAGAAACCTTATCAGTGGAAGCAAACGTCTTGTGTGCGGGTAGAAAACTAGTTTAGTAGATGCGCTAAAAGAAAATACAAAGATGAGATGTGCGTTGTGGCGCAGTGGATATCGGTTAGGAACGAGAAATCGGGGAACCGAGTTCGAATTCCAGCTGAATTCATTGCCTTCACAGACGCGCAAATACCCTTGGGAAGGGTATTAATCCGTCTCTTCCCTCCAGTTATGGGTTAAATAACAGGACAGATTGGGTGCTGTAGCCTTTGTCGGCAACTAGTCTACCGCGGAAAGCAATGGTAACCTACTGCGGGATAATCTTCTGCCCAGTCAGTCATGTCTGTTTCGAGACATGATCGCCCAAGCGTGTATCGCGCATGGCACTTAACTGACTGAAGACAAAAAGGTGTTCTCTCATCGAAATTATTTAACCTATACTGAGGGTCGAGTCAGATAACACCAGAAGGGTAAGCAGGATGTATTTACACTATGAATAGTCAATAGAAAACAATTCTTCTATCTTACCAAAGAAGTTACTCTTATTTTCTAAGTTTTCATGGTTCTTCTGCGTATTCTTTTTTTTTTTTTTTTTTTTTTACATATGATATGCGGTCCGTGGCGTAAACAATCATCTACACGCCATTCATTATATTCTACACATTTTAGAGCATACTAAAAAGTCACAATAATTACTAATCTGAAACCTTGTACCGCTTATACGAAACAGACATAGAAATATTAAAGTTTCGTTCTAAAATAGCATACTTTCAGATCATTCCAGAAACATTGAAGTTAAGCAATTAAGAAATAAGAAACTGAATGAATGGAAATTTCTTATGGAAATACCAATTACTGCAAGGATGTGAAGGTAGAGTAACGACTAAAATCGCAGAAAGTGAAATCAGTGAATTGAGTTCGAATTCCGGTCTGGTATGTTACTTTCACTTTCACTTTCGAATCCTTCTCTTATTATTTACGTGCGGGCTATTATCACTATTTTTGACAAACAGGTTTTTTTTTGGCATGTGATGTCTTCGAAATCATTTTCTTGAAAACCGGAGAATAGTCAACAGAAAACAACTCTTCTATCTTTCCCAAGAAGTTGCTGAGGAATCTATTCAGAGCTTTGATCGCCTATTTCTTGACATGGTATTAAGAGATTTTTCAAATTTAGCCTTATTTTCAATGTTTTCATGGTTCTTCTTCTTTATTTCTTTTTTTCATATGATATGCGGTCCGTGGCGTAAAAAGGTTGGGGTTCGCTGCTTCAGGACATAGAAAGTTATGGAGAGTCACGATCGCCTATCTAGTGCGCTCCTTAGCCGTTTTTCTCCCTCTGCTTATCATGTATGCATGTGTTCTTGTCGTAAATCTCGTCTGTCTTATCGTATGTCCTGTTGTTATTCGCGTGTTCATCTTGGTGGCTTTCCCGCTGTTATTTCCCGATCTTTATTACACCGTGAAAATTTCTGGTGAATCTTAATCGTTAAGTTAATGGTTGAGTAAACATATGGCGACTTCTATGACAATATACAATCCGTAGAAATTCCCCTAAATATTTCCGCTGAACGTCTTCAACAAAACATTAAGATAAGAATAATATGAATGTCGGTTGTTATTTTAAGAAGTAAGAGGATACAAATGATAACATTTGATATTGTCAACTTTATTCAATTTCACTGAAACAGACGGTAAACACTTCTATTGTTCATTCTTTGTTTCTTTCTTTGATTTTCTAACTGAAACCAAAGAGCGTTTCTGATACTTTTTTTTGTCTTTCCACCTAATCAAAACAAAAAATAATCTATTAATAATTATTGGCAAAAGACGCTAAACATTTCTATATTCTCTTCTCGCTTTCTTTCTTTCTTGTTTTCGCTGAAACCAAGTCGCGACTCTGATATGCCTGTTCCGTATTTCCACGTAATCAAAACTAAAAAAAGAAGTTTAATATTCATTAGGTATTGGCAGGGTGTGATGGCCGCAATAACTAAGGGAAGTACAAATAAAATTAAAAGTTTTTTTTACCATCGTTTTTTTTTTTCTTTTTTATTTTGTTTAGTTCTGTTTGGTTACTGCTTACTTTGTGGCCACTGAATCTCAGTCTGCACTGATCAGCCCAATTGGATAAAATGGTCGACGAAATGCGAACGATCCATTCCAGTAGATTGAATAAAGGTTGCCGAGGAACGACAATCATCTGGATGAAGGTCAAAGAGCACAGGAGTCGAAACATTATGATAATATCAACAGAGATGAGGACATTAGTTCGAACGTAAATAATGTAAATAATGATAACTCCTCATCCCCAGAAATTCGGACAAAAATCACAGAGTCGGCATTAACAAAGCCAGTTGATAGATAGATAGATAGATAGATAGATAGATAGATAGATAGATAGATAGATATGAACAGAATGAGATAGATAGATAGATAGATAGATAGATAGATAGATAGATATGAACAGAATGAGAACAGAATAGATAGATAGATAGATAGATAGATAGATAGATAGATATGAACAGAATGAGATAGATAGATAGATAGATAGATAGATAGATAGATAGATAGATAGATAGATATGAACAGAATGAGATAGATAGATAGATAGATAGATAGATAGATAGATAGATAGATAGATAGATAACAATAAAAATGAAGATATCAGCTTGCAGAAATCATACAGTCAGTATTAACAAATTTAGTTGCTAGATAGATACATAAATACATAGATAGCTAGCTATGAACAGAGGCTTATAGATAGATAGATAGATAGATAGATAGATAGATAGATAGATAGATAGATAGATAGATAGAAACGAAGAGGAGAACATTATTTTGAATGTAAATAATGCAAATAATAACACCTCATCCAAAGAAATTCAGACAGGCGTTCTTATCTGCAGACGTAACCATGACAACATTCGCTTAACGATTAAAAGTTTTAAGACAACCCAGGAATGCGAGAAGAAAGGAGTTACTGTTGACCGTATTAAAACAGAATGCGTGGGAGTCAAGCCAAGGTACAAGTGAATGTGTTAAGGAAGTTAAAAAAACTGATGCAAAAATTAAACTGAGTTCTCTTTATGGTGTCATGGATATCGGCTAAGAATTGGAAATTCCAGTTGAGTTCATTGCATTCACTTACGCACAAATGTATAATCTATTGCTTCTCCCTCCAACTACGGGTTAACATAACAGACTGGGTTATATAGCCTTGGTTGGCAACCAGTCTACCGTAGAAAGAAATGGCAACCTACTGCGGGAAAATCTTCTGCCTAGTCAGTCATGGATCGAAAGAGACATGATCGCCCAAAGCGTGTATCACGTATGACACTTAACTGACTGAGCATTCAATTAATCAATATTTTTAACTCACACACACACACACACACACACACACACACACACACACACACACACACACACACACATATATATATAGTGTCTCTTTTTCTTTATTTCTTTTCTCTCTGTCTATATATTTTATTATATATATATATATAGTGGATGTACGTTGTGGTGCTGTGGATAGCGGAACGAGAAATCGAAGAGCCGAGTTCGAATTCCAGTCAAATTCGTTGCATTCACTTACGCACGAATACCCTTGAAAAAGGTCTTAATCCATCTCTTTCCTACAGTTATGAGTTAAAAAGCAGAACAGATTGGGTTCTATAGCTTGAAGAAGCAACCAGTCTACCGCAAAAAGTAATGGCAACCTACTGCGGGAAAATCTTCTGCCCAGTCAGTCACGTTTCTTTTGAGACATGATCGCTTACGTGTGTTTCACGTATGGCACTTAACAGACTGATATATATATATATATATATTTTTTTAATCATATCACCCCAAGCAAGGCGGTAACGCCACTGATGTGCAAGGGGCTACATAAGAGTGAGAAGATTAGAAAAGAGAAAAACCGGAAACCGCATCCTAAACAGAATAATAATATTAACTATAGCAACAACAAACCAATAGTAAAACTAGTATTAATCAAGCTATAATTTAAATAGTCTTGTATAACCCACCGAGAACAAACTCGGAGGGAAAAAAGGGGAAGTAAAAAAAGAAACAAACGAAGTACATGAAGAAAAAGTCAAGCACTCATAAGAAAGAAAAAAAAACCCAAGATTAAAACCCAAGACGAAAACCCTAACACTAAAGCGCTTAATACCAAAGTAGAGCAAACGAAGACAGAGCCAATTTCCCTGACGAGCCGTTAGGCGAAACAGTTGTTGGCTCTTGCTTAGATTTCTGTCTTAGATGTTATAAATAATATATATATATATATATATATATATATATATATATATATACATATTTATCGAATATCCTTTATCCGAAATTACAAAATCTGAAAGTTTTTCAGGTGCTGACAGGACTTACGACAAATGGAAAATTTCAGAAATCACTGAAAAGGTTTTTGGGTGATATGCAATGAGCACATCTTCCCGGGGTGGGTGTCCCCCGCCTGTCCAGCTACATAGACGCCAGGTTTGTTTTTTTTGTTAGCGATCGTTACATCTACACATTCGTTCATGGATTACTTACCAGGTGCTTCATGCTCTCTGAAGATTTTATTCAAAATGTCAAAAGGTTCTGCATGTATATATTTTTATAAGTACTGATCAAATTTTTTGTACACGTATAGAAATTACAAAATATCACGTTTACGTGAAATCATAATTTTACCATTTAAAATCCGTGTAAACATTACATAGAGTTATTACCTGTATCTGTATGTACACAAAATTTAATAAATCTAAATGGAACTTTCTGTGTGTGTGCGTGTGTGTGTCTATGTGCGTGTGTGTCCGTTACCTATAGACTCCGAAACGGCTGAACCGATTTTCTTGAAAATTTACACAGTTGTACTATAAGCGTCTGCGAGTGTTCTTAGCTAGGTTTTGAGTCGAGGTACCCCCGATAAATATCGAAAATCGATAATCGAAAAAATCGGGTTATAGAAGGAGTGGTCCGATTTTAATCAAATTTGATACACTCATAGACAAAGACATAAGAAACGATATTCAGAACTTTCAATGTTGCAGTTTTTACAATAGTGCAGAAAATCGATAATATATATATATATATATATATATATATATATATATATATATATATATATATAAAAGGCAAGATGTTTGTGTGTGTGTCTGTTTATCTGCCATGATGTCTGTATTTTTTCAGCCCTTTTATTTTAGTTTTTGCTTCGGGTTTGGCTCTAAGTAGGTATAATTGTAGTTCTTAGTCTCAGCCATGATACCATTTACTCAGAGGTCTTATTTAGCCTTCAAAATTCAGTTTACGACGAAAAAAACTTATTTGATATCGGTAGCAGGAAATCAAAATTTGACTTACATCCATTCATTTTTCTTTCAGTCTACGGTTTCGCTTTAACTGGAAACAACTATTGCTTTTTAGTCTTTCGTGCGAACGTCCAAAGAGTCTGAACTCCAGGACCATGGATCAGTTTTAAAGCTTTCATTACACCCGAGCAACGCCGGGTTATACTGCTAGTTTTATATAAAACTACTTTCAGGGTATATGTTATTCGTATGAAGCTACTTTGAGGGTATATGTATAACCTGAGTTATGAAATGTAAAGGGATATCGTCTTTATACTTGGGTTCCATTCTTAAGTTGCCTCTTTTTTATATGGGGCAATGGATATCGGCTCGAAGTGTGAATCGCAGATCCGAATTCGAATTCCAGTCAAATTCGTTTCATTTACTTACGCAAAGGTACCCATGGGAAAGTTATTAATCCATCTCTTCTGCCTCCAAATATAGGTTGAATAGAAGGACAGATTGGATTCTGTTGCCTTGGATGATAACCTACTGAATCCTCCGTGAAATTAATCTTATTAATTACCAAGGAAACTGCTTAATATATATATATATATATATATATATATATATTACATTAGAACATGTCAGAACTATAAACTACTACAAATTGTCCATTTTGTTTCGACATTGAAAGAACAATGTTTGATCACGTAGTTAGCAATGATGGTTATAAACATTTTTATTTAAAGAGATCTTTTTCTTTTAAAAACAACACTTGCTCTTATTTTTTAATTATTTTTTTTCCGTACAATGAAAAAAAGATATAAATTATTGGAGAAAGAAAGAGGGAAGAAAATTTCAGAAAATAAGATGAGAACTCAAGAAAAGGAAAAGAAAAAGGAAAGGGAAAGATAGAGAAGAACTAGAAACTGAAGAGGAAAATAAGTGTGAAAATGTAGAGAGGGAAGGGCCAATGGAAGCGGCTAAAAGCGAGAAATTTAAATTTTGGCCGGAAGTGAATTGAAGACATATATTGATATCGGTTACAATGTTTCAGATAAAAAATTTTGGTAATTTTTAAAAGAATGATGAAATCACATTCACAGAAATCACATACACATATATCACAGTCACACACAGACACTCATATATATATATATGTGTGTGTATGCTGTAAAATGTAAGAGACAATGAATGTCTATTATGTTTAATCATGAGCCGTTCTAAACGTCGTATTTTGGCTTTAATTTCACTTGAAAATAAATACAAAAATTCTCCAACATTTGGATAATTTTTTATTAATTTGCTTCTAAGCTTTCGGCTTACATGAGCCATCTTCAGAGAGGTTATTTAGACTGTAATGCAATAACATCCACCATCACCTGAAGATGGCACATGTGAGCCGAAAGCTTAGAAGCAAATTAATAAAAAATTATCCAAATAAAATCACGTTTAAATCTGGTCATAAAACATTACATTGCATTTAAATTTATGGTTCTGTTGTCATTTCGCGCTATCACGCGGTGTGACGTCATAGAACCGCATTGCAAATTTGCGAACTGCGTTTGTTATTTTTGGTAACTATTGCCGTTGCCTAGCGGAGTTTTATGTCAACATAAAATAAAATCGTCGCTGATGGTGGATGTTATTGTGTTACCGTGTTAATAACCTCTCTGAAGATGGCTCATAAGACCCTAAGAGCCCAAGGCCGCTAACCTGCTCAGCCAAGGTATAATTATTTTCTTTAAGTATTTAAAAAAAATAATGCAGAAACTTATACAAATAAAAAAAAAACCCAATAATTTCAAATTCTCATAAAATTATTTTAAAAATAAAAATTCCCGCCAAGACATTGATCTCCAACATTTTTTAAAATACATTTCACCCTAATCAAGGTGAAAATGCCACTAAGATGCAAGGAGTTTCTGGAAGTGAAAGAAGATGAGAAGACTTTTTATACTGTTAACATTTCCGCTTAGAAGTTGAAATATTATTTGCTAATTAAATATTCACCTATTCAACTCTGGAACTAAATAACTTTCCTATTATGTTGCTCTTTCTTACGCTAATACAACTCTACATAGTAACTCTCTACATTGAGCGGCTCTTGAGCCTTGTATTGGGTGAACATTATTAAAAAAGAGGGAAACCCAATCTTAAACAGAAAATAAGGAACAAACCTATACTCTTGTTCAATAGACGGGAAAGGAGTGTGAACCGGGCGCTAACCAAACCTATCGACTCCTGTGTCCACTACAAATTTTATTTTTATAATTTGGACATGCTCCTTGTCTTTTTCTTCATCCTAATGTTCACACGAGTTCGAGTTCCAGTTGAATTCGTTACATTCACTTGCGCGCAAATACACTTGGGAAAGTATTAATCCGTCGCTTCTCCCTCCAGTTATGGGTTAAATAGCAGGACAGATTACATTCTATAACCTTAGTTGGCAACCGGTCTACGGCAGAAATTAATGGCAGGAAAAAATCTTCTTCCCAGTCAGTCAGTCATGTCTGCATGATCTTCCGATTTCTGGCACTAATTTGAAATTATTAATTTGAAATCAAAATTTGTTTAGCTTGACACGCTACAACTCCAACCCACAGAATAAAAAATTACAAAAAATAACAGGATAGATTGTGTTCTAAAGCCTTGGTTGGTAACCAGTCTACCGCAGAAAGTAATAACAACCTAATGAGGAAAAAATTTCTGCCCAGTCAATCATGTTTCTTTCCAGAAATGATCTCCCAATTTTTGTCACGACTTTGAAATTATTAAATTTAAATCAAAATTTGTTTAGTTTGATACGCTACAACACCAACCCACAGAATAAAAAATTACAAAAAATAACAGGACAGAATAACAAAGCCTTGGTTGACAACCAGTCTATCACAGAAAGTAATGGAAACCTAATGATGGATAACTCTTCTGCCCAGTCAGTCATGTCTCTTTCGAAACATGATCTCTCAATCGTGTGTCACGATTTGCACTTAAGAGATTGAATATTCACACTATATAGGGCCCAAGAGCCACTCAAAGATGTTTATTGTGTGAGCGTAATTAATGAAATGTATCTCTTCAGTATATGAGTATCGTGGCTCTCCACGGCTTCCTATTCCTTGTAGTTCTAAGTTATGTTTGCTACCTTACGATACCATTCGCGGTCTTAAAATCAGTCAATCTGTTACGTGCCATACGAGACATACGCTTGGGCGATTACGTCTTGAAAGAGACATAACTAACCGGGCAGAAGATTTTCCCGCAGTAAGCTGCCATTACTTTCTGCGGGAGAGTGGTTGCCAACCAAAGCTACAGAACCTTATCTGTTCAGCTATATAACCCATAAGTGGAGGAAGTAGAGATGGATAAATAACTTTCCCAAGGGTATTTGCACGAAAGTGAATGCAACGAATTCGACTGGAATTCGAACTCGGCTCTCCGATTTCTCGTTCCGAAAAATACTGGACCCATTATTGTGCTCGCGAATCTCTTTTTTATATGTTAGGTCCTTTCAGAACACTGATGATCACGGTTCCTTCCCAATTTCCTATTTACTTTGGTTGCTCTCAGTAACCTTTGACACTTTTACCATCCTTAGTTGTGTTGTACGTAGTGCAATCTCTCTTGGATTTTGTCGTTTTTTTTTTCTTTTCTGTTTTCGTGTTTGCTTCTTTGACACGCTTTTCAGCTCTATTCACATTCCTCTTAGTCACGGCGGCAATTGCGTTGAATAATTCATGGCTTTTATTTTGACCGTAATTAACTACTGTTATTTTGCGTCGCCGACAAGAATATCGAAGCGAAGCCATCTGGTTAAACGCAGTGGCGTCAACCTACGATCATTTCGACGATCAAGTCATTTTTGAAGTTGTTAATATATATTTTTTGTAAACTCGACATGAATTGAATACTGCGGACATATATGGTTTGGTTATTCGGCTATATATTTACAAATCCTTGATAAAAATCAAAGCAGAATCTGCAATGATCCTGACCAGTGATTATAACTATTTATACTCATAATTACAAGTAAGCCATAAAAATATTTTAAATTTTTAAGTCATATTATTTTTTGACATATGAATTTTTTAAAACTGTTTCCAAATCTTTGATTGTCTTTCAATCATTCCGCCTCACCGGCTATCATCTTCCGCCTCACCTATGAGGCGTACCACAACGTTTCGGAACCACTATAAACTTGATATTCTACAATTTCAGTTTTTGTCCTTGTGCAAATTTTTAGAAAATTATACTTTTAAGGGCGCCGAATTTCAAGTAGCTCAAAATGACAGAAACCCTAGGGTCTATCATATTTCTAATATCTATGCCGGAAGTTTGAAATGTTATTCACTAATTAAGTCTTGTTAACTTCAAGTCTCGAGTTGACCCTTGTCTTTCCTTCATAACCCCAACAATATCACTTCTTCCCTTTTCTGACGCTAATACAACACCACACAGTACTCTCTCCTAGCTTGGATGGCTCTTCGGTCTTGTATTGGGTGAATATTACTAAAGAAATGTGAACCAGGATTGTATTACAAGATTTATGTATATTTAACTAATTTAAGCCACATTTACCATGAGTTAAAACGAACAGGGTTTAACATTTTAACGCGCCGGCGTGATGAGACGCGAGTTAGACGCTTATCCGACGACCACGCGCCGCCGTGATCGGACACGTAAAAGCCGGCTCCGTGGTAATCGGGCAACGTGTACGAAATTCGCTAAGTTTCGAAGAAATCGGTGACCACGCGACCGCGTAATGGGACCCGATTTTGACGCTTATCCAACGACCATCCGTGGGAAGCCAGCGAATCGTACAAAATTGTCATTTTACTTCAACCTAATTTGCTCAATGTTTTCTCTTGAAAATAAAAAATTATGTCATGAAATGCAATTCTGTTTTACACATACTTCGTTCTCGCCCTTATTAATCGGTAGCAGCTGGATTTTTCAGAAGGACATTTCTTGAATTTCTTTAATTTACAGACGACACTTGATCTTTCGATACGAGAAGGTCTACCGGTTACCCTAGCAACGGAAACGTTGTCGTCTTTATAAAACGAAAATTAACGCTGACGTAGGGATTTTATTACAGACAAGCACAAATCTCACTTTCTGTGGGGCACAAAGTAAGATGATTAGAATAGTTCTAGCCCTAATCAGCACCTGAAATTGTATTGCACATGAAATTCCAGGTCGTGCTGCCGGTGAGGAATACTTTATATATTTATTAACTAGCAGTATAGCCCGGCGTTGCTCGGGTATAATGAAGGCTTTAAAACTAATCCATGGTCCTGGAGCTCAGACTCTTTGGACGTTGGCACGAAAGACTAAAAAGCAATAGTTGTTTCCAGTTAAAGTGAAACCGTAGACTGAAAGAAAAATCAATGGATGTAAGTCAAATTTTGATTTCCTGCTATCGATATCAAATAAGTTTTTTCGTCGTAAACTGAATTTTGAAGGCTAAATAAGACCTCTGAGTAAATGGTATCATGGCTGAGACTAAGAACTACAATTTTACCTACTTAGAGCCAAACCCGAAGCAAAAACTAAAATAAAAGGCTGAAAAAATACAGAAATACAAGCAGGTGAATAGATACACACACAAAACATCTTGCCTTTTATATATATATATATATATATATATATATATATATATATATATATATATTATCGATTTTCTGCACTTTTGTAAGAACTGCAACCTTGAAACTTCTTAATATCGTTTCTTATGTCTTTGTCTATGAGTGTAACAAATTTGATTAAAATCGGACCACTCGTTCTATAACCCGATTTATTCGATTATCGATTTTCGATATTTATCGGGTGTACCTCGACACAAAATCTAGCTAAGAACACTCGCAGACGCTTATAGTTAAACGGTGTAAATGTTCAAGAAAATCGGTTCAGCCGTTTCGGAGTCTATAGGTAACGGACACACACACACACACATACATACAAAGTTCCATTTATAAATAAGTTTAGATTAGATTTGGATTGATCAAGAACACATTTCTTTAAAGACCGTGTAAATTCTTAAATAATTTATTTATTATTTATTTATTATTATTATTTATTTTATTTATTTATCATTATTATTTATTTTATTTATTTATTATTATTATTTATTTTATTTATTTATTATTATTATTTATTTTATTTATTTATTATTGCTTCTTTTGTGGTCGAGGTAATGATTTGTAACACCTCAGGAGATATGAAAAAAAAAAAATTAAAAAAGAAGGAAAATGGTTGAGTTAACCTAAAGGTAATTGTGAATATATTGAATACTTCTTTTGTTTCATAATTGCTGAAGCCTCCCTTTTTCTAATTAGAGAACATTACTCATCGTCTTACTTTAACCTCCCAGTTAAGCGATTTATGACTCAAGTTCACAAATATTTGAAAGGATATTTAGCCCGAATTATTTACCTTATAAAATTTTGCATTCGCCCTTGCTTTGAATATTGCTACCACATCTGGTTCGATTCTGCCGTTATATATTTAGAGACTAGCAATATAGCCTGGCTCGTTGCTCGGGTGTAATGCAAGCTTTAAAACTAATCCATAGTCCTGGAGCTCAGACTCTTTGGACGTTGGCACGAAAGACTAAAAAGCAACAGTTGTTTCCAGTTAAAGCGAAACCGTAGACTGAAAGAAAAATGAATGGATGTAAGTCAAATTTTGATTTCCTGCTATCGATATCAAATAAGTTTTTTCGTCGTAAACTGAATTTTGAAGGCTAAATAAGTCCTCTGAGTAAATGGTATCATGGCTGAGACTAAGAACTACAATTATACCTACTTAGCCAAACCTGAAACAAAAACTAAAATAAAAGGGCTGAAAAAATACAGACATACAGGCAGATAAACAGACACACACACAAACATCTTGCCTTTTATATATATATATATATATATATATATATATATATATATATATATTATCGATTTTATGCACTATTGTAAGAACTGCAACCTGCAGCCTTCTGAATATCGTATCAAATTTGATTAAAATCGGACCACTCCTTCTATAACCCGATTTTTTCGATTATCGATTTTTGATATTTATCGGGGGTACCTCGACACACTACCTAGCAAAGAACACTAGCAGACGCTTCTAGTACAACTGTGTAAATTTTCAAGAAATTCGGTTCAGCCATTTTGGAGTCTATAGGTAATGGACACACACAGACACACACACACACACACACAGACAAAGTTACATTTATAACGAAGTTTAGATTCTTGATAAAATCTAAAGAAGAATCTCCATTGAAATTGGTTCTGATCCGGCATCTTGACTTGAGTTATTTTAAACCATCGTAGTGGGCTTTCTTTGTGTCTTTTCTGTAAATAATTTCTTGGTAATGGTACTGATGAATCCTTCTATGTTAACTAGATTCTGTTAGTTTAAGCGCAGTACTAGACTGGCGGCGAGGTCTCATCATTCCAAGTTAGAATTTATCTTTAAGAACTTAAATGCAAAGTCTGCGTTGTATTCCGTTTTGTAAATTCTTGTTATTTTCTTGTCCTCTCTCATTAATAGAATTTCTTCTCTAAAAGTATTTTCATGTAATGTTCGTATCTATCTATCTATCTATCTATCTATCTATCTATCTATCTATCTATCTATTCTATCTATCTTTGTTCATATCTATCTATCTTCATCTTTGTTCATATCTATCTATCTATCTATCTATCTATCTATCTATCTATCTATCTATCTATCTATCTCGGTCTCTTCATATCTATCTATCTTTGTTCATATCTATCTATCCATCTATCTCAGTCTCTTCCTATCTATCTATCTATCTATCTATCTATCTATCTCGGTCTCTTCATATCTATCTATCTTTGTTCATATCTATCTATCCATCTATCTCAGTCTCCTCCTATCTATCTATCTATCTATCTATCTATCTATCTATCTATCTATCTCGGTCTCTCTTCATATCTATCTATCTTTGTTCATATCTATCTATCCATCTATCTCAGTCTCTTCCTATCTATCTATCTATCTATCTATCTATCTATCTATCTATCTATCTATCTCTATCTCATCTATCATATCTATCTATCTATCTATCTATCTCAGTCTATTCTATCTCTATCTATTCTATCTATCTATCTAGTCTATTCTATCTCAGTCTATTCATATCTATCTATCTATCTATCTATCTATCTATCTATAGCTTTTATTACAAGTGGCGCAACATACATATAAAGAGGCATAATTTTTTCCTACATCTAAAAAAGGTCATGTATTGCTTTATTGCACGTGATATATATCTGACCAATGAAATCAAACCTTAATCAACATACAGTCTCTTTGGATTTAAAAAAAATCATTCGTCTTAAATCCCTGAAGAAGCTTATTATGTGAAGTGAAACGTGTTAGATTAATGACACATTTTCTTACCTGTTCTTTACTTATTCTATTCTTTCTATTTATACTGACACCGCTTTGGTCTGTAATTAAGTTTTTATAATTAAGTTTACCTCCATGAAGCAACACGAATGATTTTCAGTGAATAAAATTCAGAAGACCGTTAATGCCCATTCAGTATTAATAAGAAAACAAAGAAAAGATAAACAGGTGTCACAATAAACACACCTTTACATCTATTGAGTCAACTGTCCTATTTTTTCCAGTATTAACTACGGTTTTCAAAAGAAAAAACAATATAAGTGGGAAAATATATATTCGTTTTAAAAGGCGTATTTGAATGGATGTACGTTGTGGTGGAGTGAATATCGACTCGGAACGAAAGATCGGGGTGCCGAGTTCGAAATTCAGTTGAATTCCTTGCATTCACTTATGCACAAATGCCCTTGGGAAAGGTATTAATCCGTCTCTTCCTTCCAGTTATGGGTTAAATAATTGGACAGATTGGGTTCTATCGCCTTGGTTGGCAAACAGCTTACCGCAGAAAGCAATGGCAACCTAGGGAGGGATAATCTTCTGTCAAGTTAGTCATGTCTCTTTCGAGACATGATCGCCCAAAGCGTATATCACGTATGGCACTTAACTGACTGACTGAATGTAATAGTTGTAAACATGATTAAGGCTTCTAGTAAGCATAAAGTGAGGGATCGGTTTTCTATTGTTATGAAATAATAAACTGATACCCCACTAATTACGACTCAATAATAAAATGCATATCTTCTTCCTCTAGCAAGGAGTCAAATAATAGGACAGATCGCGTTCTATAGCCTTGGCTGGCAAACTGTCTACCGCAGAAAACAATGGCAACATACTGCGTGATAATCTTCTGCCCGCCCAGTCCGTCGTGTCTCTTTCGAGACATGATCGCCCAAAGCATGTATCACGTATGCCAATTAATTGACTGATTGATTTGAATGGATCTGGCAGTTCGACAAAATACAGCGTGTCCATAAAGTTCGTGTGCACTTTAAAAAAATTATAACTTTGTTTGTATTTGTGATAGAAATAATCTGTAAACTTGAAAAATAATACAGTGTTTCAACAAGATGGAGCTCTTTGTCACTTTTCTCTGCGTGTTAGACAGTTTCTAAATCAGGAATTTCCTAACAGATGGATCGGAAGGGATGACCATTTTATTGGCTCCCACGTTCACCAGATTTGACTCCATTAGATTTTTTTATGAGGACATGTGCAGGCAACCAAATCTAGTTCATTAGAAGATTTGAAAGCTAAAATAACTACTGTGATTTCAGGTATTACTGCAAATCAGTTGGCAAATGTTTTCCGTGAACTGCAAAATCGTATTACCCTTTGTATTGCTAATGATGGAGGACATGTGGAAACTTAAATAAAATTTCAATAAAACCTTAAAAAATATAGATTTACATCTTTCTAATCCTTTTTTAAAATTATTTCTACTGTAAATACAGATAAAGTTAATCGAGGTGCCCTTCATTAGTACTGATGTTTCAGCCCAAAACTCCCACTTCAACATTTATTTCATTTTTTCAGATACAGCTGCAGTTTGCGCAGCAGCAGGACGCCTTGAAGGACGAAACGCGTCACAAGTAAACATTTTCTGCTTTGTCAAACACTTTCCTCGTATATATATATATATATATATATATATATATATATATATATATATTTCTCTTTTCCAATCTTTACACTTTTCTTTTTCGTTTTTTCTTTTTCTTCTTTTTCTTTTTCTTTTTTTTTTCAATTGGAGTAGATACACTAAACTATCGCCCGGTTCACACTCCACCCACGTCTATTGTACAGGTGTAGAGGCTCATCCCTTGTTCCCTGTTTAGGATGTCGTCTCCGGCTTTCTTTTTACCAAATCTTTTCACTCTCACGTAGCCCTCTGTACATCAGTGGTGTTACCGCCTTGCTCGGGGTGATATGATTAAATATATATATATATATATATATATATATATATATATATATACTACCGGCCATAATTATTAGGCCACTCCATTTAAAAAAATGATGTATTTCATATTATTTTTAGTATTAATTGCCAAGTGGATAATTCTAAATGACAATCGAATGCTTCTTTTATTATTATGCAGTCAGTTAAGTGGCATACATGTTACACGCTTTGGGCGATCATGTCTCGAAAGTGACATGACTGACTGGGCAGAAGATTATCCCGCAGTATGTTGCCATTGCTTTCTGCGGTAGACTGGTTGCCAGCCAAGGCTGTAGAATCCAATCTGTTCTGTTATTTAACCCATAACTGAATGGAAGAGATGGATTAATACCTTTCCCAAGTGTATTGGCGTGGAAGTGAATACAAGGAAATCAACTGGAATTTGAACTCGGCTCCCCGATTTCTTGTTCCAAGCCGATATCAACTGCACCACAACGCACATCTGTACATTGTCATTATTACTTTGCAAAATTTTACAATTCAAGGAAGCAAATATGAACTCGTCCTAAACACCCTAAATTTTCTTCATTCTTTCATTGATGAAACTGCAATATAGGTAATCATTAAATATTTATAAATTCATTTGATGCACATGTTATTGTGCAATATTAACAAAAGAACCATTCTATTTTCATTTACAATTATTCACTTGGTAATAAATATTAATAAATAGTATGAAATACATCATTTTTTTTTAAACACTGGAGTGGCCTAACATTTATGGCCGGTAGTGTATATATATATATATATATATATATATATATATATATATTAAATCATATCACCCCGAGCAAGGCGGTAACGCCACTGATGTGCAGGGGGCTACGTAAGAGTGAAAAGATTGGAAAAGAGAAAGTAGGAAACCATATCCTAAAAAGGGAACAAGGGATGAGCCTCTACACCTGTTCAATAGACGTGGGTGGTGTGTGAACCGGGCGATAGTTTAGTCTATCTACTACAATTGAAAAAAAAAAAAAAAGAAAAGTGAAATGATTGGAAAAGAGAAAGCCGGAAGCCATAAAGGTCCATCTATGAAACTGTTGTTGGAGAGCTAAAATATTCTTAAAATTATCACCAATGGATCCGTAAATTCTTACAATTTATTTTCATTATAATACTCTGTTAAATTCTAACACTGAGTTCTCATTGGATTATGATCCCCAGTGGAATTTACCTTACAATAAATTACCAAGGATATATATATATATATATATATATATATATATATATACTAGCAGTTGCTCGGGTGTAATGAATACTTTAAAACTAATCCATGGTCCTGGAGCTCAGACTCAGCCTAAAGAATATTTGTGTGAAGTTTGGTGAGAATCGGATAAAAATTGTAGATTTGTATAAAGGACATACAGACAAACAAACACACACACAAACATCTTGCCTTTTATATATATATATATATATATATTATAGATTTTCTGCACTATTGTAAGAACTGCAACCTTGAAACTTCTGAATATCATTTCTTATGTCTTTGTCTGTGTCAGTCAGTTAAGTGCCATATGTGTTATACGCTTCGGCGATCATCATGACTGACTGGGCAGAAGATTATCCCGCAGTAGTTTGCCATTGCGTTTTGCGGTAGACTGGTTACCAACGAAGGCTACAGAACCCAATCTGTCCTGTTATTTAACCCATAACTGGCGGAAAGAGACGGATTAATACCTTTCCCAAGGGTATTTGCGCGAAAGTAAATGCAAGAAATATGACTGGAATTTGAACTCGGCTCCTCGATTTCTCGTTCCGAGCCAATATCCACTGCACCACGACGCACATCCGCTCTTAAAAAATATGGAACGGTTCACGAATTTGTCTATGAGTGTATCAAATTTGATTAAAATCGGATCACTCCTTCTATAACCCGATTTTTTTGATTATCGATTCTTGATCAAGCGACCACTTAAAAAAATCCATTTTGGTCGTTCACTGCGAACTTCTAAATTAGGAGAAACTAAATGAGTAATCTATTTCATTTTGATTTGATCTAAGCCAGGAACACTTCCTCATTGTTTTGTTATTGTAGTTTTGTATCAAACTGTTATTTCTTGTTGAAATGTACATTGCCTGTGTTCACCTCACGGTCAAACATCGGCTGTTTTGTACGACATGTATTGCATTTGACATGTTCAAGGGATTTATCGCAGTCTCTGTACTGACTTGGATAAATTCAGGGTTGGGGAAAAGCACAATTCTGTCCCTTTCTCAAATGTCTATCTCTTTCGTTCCTTTATTTTTTTTGTATATATATATATATATATATATATATATATATATATATATATATATATACTCTGTTTCTATCTGGGTATATATATATATCTATCTCTGTTTCTTTACCCCCACCTACGATCGCTGTCAGTTTTTTGTATGTTTTGTTGTTTTTTGTTTTTTTTCATGTATTATCACAGATTCTCTTTTGCTATCACTCACTTTTAAGAAAAAAACTGAAACCGTATACTTTTTTTAAGTCCAATTAATAAATATTTTTTGTGAATAAATATTTTGGTCTCTTGTTGACCGTTGTAAATAAGTTTTTTCAAATTTTAAAATGAATTATACTGAATAAATTTCTTTAAATTTAGGCCATTTTCTTATGTTCTCATTTATTTATTACCAGATTACATGGTAAAATTCTAATATGCACATTCTGATAAGTGGAATA
>JBBBDQ010000642.1:2200000-2230000 GCA_037127315.1 Ascarosepion bandense
CAAACTTGCGTTTTGGAAACTTTAGATATTATTGAAGATCACAAGCCATACCAGAAACATACATGTAGATCACATACGATACCACCACCAAAGAATCCATATATGTTATAATCTCTTACGCACGGGCACCGTGACGTGGCATAATGGTGGTGATTTCCTAAGCGTAACTTAAATATGACACTTGCTACTTAGTCGTAACTGTTCCAGTGAGACAAGCTTGCTAATTATTACACGACGCCGTGGTTCCCTTCGACGTGGTTAGCAAGCAGGGTACAGGGCAACTCAACGTTGCCAACTCAATACTGCCGACTAAGCACCGAGACAACTCTGGACCGAGACTTTTCAGCACCAGAAAACATAACTTTTTTTTTTATAACTGAATAAAAATAGCTCATTAAGGATTAAAATCTTAATTAGTGAGTATTTTTAATTTATTAAAAGAAAAATTTCTTTACGATTTACTTCATTAAAAATGATTAAAACATATTTACAAATTAAGTTTTTAATCCTTAATAAATTACTTTTATTCGGCGATAAAAAGCTGTTTTTCTGGCACTGAGTTATCTCTGTTCTGGGATATTCTGGTGCTTAGTTGGCGGTGTTGAATCGGCGGTTTTGAGTCGTCTCTTCGCGTAGAAAGTTTGTTCTTGCTAGACTAATCACAACCGAGTCGTGAGTTCGATCATCACTTTCAGCCTTGTGCCACATTAAAGCTACGTTTAGTAAATCGATATAATCGCTTATGCATATAAACAGAAAATATAATGTTATTTCCAAAGAATTAACGAATCTATTTTCAATTCGACATATTTATGGCTCCAAACGTTTTTTATAATGGACACTTCTTTGAAATAGAATTACTATCGAATCAAAACTACTAGATCAAATGGGAGACAGAGGTTCGATCCTTACCAGAGGACATATTTTATTTATTTATTTTTCACGAATGTGCAGGCCGATAGACGTAATACATAATGTTTGATAAATAAAAATAGGTAGTCTATTTCAAATAGGCTATTTTTCTGTTTATAAGACGCACAGATGGATTAGACGCCCCCAACCAAAAGTTGCAGGAAGAAATTGGAAAAAAAAATCTTTGCAATTCGTAGCACTTTCCACTATTCCGAAATTCACCCCCTCTTATAGTATATTTCAGCATGGTGACCTTTTTATAATCATATCGCTTAAAGCAAGAGGTTACATAGGAGGAAAGTTATGAGAAAAAGTGACAGGTTATAGGGGATGTCAGGAAGTGGGTGAGAGAAAAACAACTGTGGCTATAAAGTGAGGGATCAGTCTATACATTGATTGTAATGTAGAATTGATCTCCCACTTTATTTTTTTATAATCATATCGCCCCAAGTAAGGCATTTTACTGCCACTGTTTTGCAGAAGGTTACATAGGAGGAAAGTTATGAGAAAGAGTGACAGGTTATAACGGGTGTCAGGAAGTGGGTAAGAGAAAGATAATTGTGGCCATAAAATGAGGGATCATTTTATATATTGGTTGTAATGTAGAATTGATCCCCCACTTTATGTCTACATTATAATAGAATAGAATTTTTTTTTATATTCATATCGCTCCAAGCAAGGCATTTTACTGCTACTGTCTTGCAGAAGGTTACATAGGAGGAAAATTATGAGAAAGAGTGACAGGTTATAGGGGGTGTCAGGAAGTGGGTAAGGGAAAGATGAGAATACTGATGAGAGTGGAGTGGACGGAGAAAGGAGAATGAGAGAGACGATGCAGGTTAGTTAGATAGGCGATTACTATTGACTTTACATTTATATTCTTGGAGATTGTAGCTGTCGAGGAAGCAAGTAAATGGAAGGGAATTCCACAGGCGGGAAGTGCGACAAAAGAAGCTGATGGAGTAGAATTTGCGTTTACAATTTATTGGTTCCACAGTAAAATGGTGGGACCTAGTTGCTAATCTTGTGGCTCGAGTAAATTCATATACAGGAGGAACCAGTGAGCTAAGTTCATCTGAGCAGAAGCTGCGAAAGTATTTGTAGAAGAAACACAGGGAAGCCACGTTGCGCCGGAGAGAAAGTGACTGTATTTGAGTCAGCAACTCGGGATCGATCACATTACAGATACTCCGTTGGGTTTTGTCAAGGACCCCTAGCTGAAAAGCAGGAGCATCCGACCAGATCTGGCAGCAGTATTCAATGCAAAGGAGGATACCATGTCGGGATCGATCACAATACAGATTTTCCGTTGGATTTTGTCAAGGGCCCCTAGGGAAAAAAAGCAGGAGCAGCCGAACAGATGTGGCAGCAGTATTTAATTTATTAAGAGCACGTAGTTTATGGAGTAAAATTTACCGAGAGTAATGTTCTCTCGTCATTAGCTAACTTATAAATTCCAACACCGACCCTCAATTTATAGGACTCAGAGTGGTTTCTGGAGATATTCTATACGCAAAAAAAAAAAAAAAAATGCGTCTTATAAGCAGAGAATACGGTAAGAAGTTTCGAATATAATCACGTTTGAAGCAATAAATTATTAAATAATAATAATAATATAGAGAGTAAATATATAATGATTTTCTTACCTTCTATCTTCCCATGTGTGCAATAAAGACAATTACATGAAACACACACACCCTCCACATATATATGTGATAAAATAAAATTTTAAAGTATGCTATATTTATGTGTGATCAATATCAGGTACAGAGCGCATGTAAATATATAAGTTTATATTGCGATCAACACTCAACGTTGACAGTCTGCTTCATGTTTAAATGCAATCCTCCAATCATTTACCCCCACGTGTTTATATATATAAGTTCTTTAAATTCTTTTAGTTGCTAAGGACATTTTCTTTTGTTATTATTAGTTACTTAGTTTTTAATAAATTCATTTTGTTTTTTGGCCTTGAAAAAGTCCACATTGGATGAAACGCGTTGGCAACTACTACAGTTTTCCCATTGTCTCGTATATATATATATATATATATATATATATATATATATATATATTACGGAAAGTTCTGGAAATTTACGAAATAGATTAACAACCGACATATTTATTTGTCTGAACATGGTTTTTGATAGATATTCGTATTTGAGTAGATATTCCGTTTTTAATTAAACTGTATATATATATATATATATACCTCTACAGGACTGAATATTTTTTTTGAGAAATTTTGTTATGAATGACATATATTTTCATAACAAAATTTGTCAAAAATATATTCAGGCCGGGAGATACACACACACACACACACACACACACACACACACACACACACACATATATATATATATATATATATATATATATATATATATAATGTTTAATTAAAAACAGAAAATCTACTCCGTCTTTATTGTACAGAGGATTTTACACGAATGAAATTCACAAATAAAGAGACCCCCTACAAAAAAAAAAAAAAAAAAACAGAAACAAAAATAAAGATCGCTCCAATAAAAGTGAAAAATTAAGAAAAAATCAATCATTACATCAGTTAGGCGAATACACACACGCACACATACATACATACATGAACACGTATACACACGCAAAATATAATCAAAGAACAGGCGTAAGAACGGATGTCAACTCAAAGATCCTCTACGTAAGTCAGACGGCTGACACGTCGATTTGGAAAGTAAAAGAAAAGATTGGGGGAGAGAGTCAGTCAGTCAGTTAAGTGCCATACGTGATACACGCTTGGGCGATCATGTCTCGAAAGAGACATGACTGACTGGGCAGAAGATTATCCCGCACTAGGTTACCATTGCTTTCTGCGGTAGACTGGTTGCCGACCAAGGCTATAGAACCCAATCTGTCCTGCTATTTAACCCATAACGGGAAGGAAGAGACGGATTAATACCTTTCCCAAGGGTATTTGCGCGTAAGTGAATACAATGGATTCAACTGGAATTCGAACTCGTTCCGAGACGATATCCACTGAACCACAAGCGTTAAAGAAAAAAGGGTTTTCATTCGTGTAAAATGTTCTGTACAGTAAAAACGGAAGATGAAGCTCGCCTGAAATCCTTACTCGCATGTTTACATATATATATATATATATATATATATATATATATATATATATATATATAGATATCAGCATGCAGTGTGGGTATAGAAGAATCCAAAGGAGTATCCTTTACATATAGTGGTAGGATAACTCTCTAAGAGAGCTCTAAACATATATGCATATAAACACATATAGAGCAAATCAGCTTCCGTCTTTAATTTAAAAAATAAAAATAAAGATGGAAGCTGATGATGGTTCGCCTGAAATAGGCCCATACTTCCAATTCACCATGAAATAACGTGTCTGCTTTAATTTTTTTGATTATATATATATATAATATACTGTGCTATGATAAGTTTTTAGATACCCTATTACACCAATTTTGGCTTATGTAATAACGTCTCTTCTTTTTTTTTTAACGGATAATACCGTGTTAGTATCAAACTACTGTCATCTATGAACGATAATTGACTTTGTGGAATTAAGGAAATTGGGGAATTTCAAAAAGGGTAAATAATAGAATGGCATCAGTGTGGCAAGTCAGATAGAGAAATTGCTTGGCTTTTCCAGGTTAATCATCAAACGGTTAATAATATTGTCGAGAAATTTAATTAAAAAAGCCATCGTCTTGTGGAACAACGTTCGGGAAGACCAAGCATCGGGTCGGTTCGAACGAAAATGACGCTGAAGAGAGACGTCATCAGTAACCGTCGTCCAAGCGTCAAAGATGCCGCCATCAGCGTGGAAATGTCACCATATGCGGCAAGAAAGTCTCAGAAAAAGCGGGGCTATCAAAAAAAGTTACAAAAATGGGGCCCTTGATTTCAGGGGTTAACAAGAAGAGGTGTATCAACTGGGCGAGATAATTCGAGGGTAAAGAATATAAATTTTGGCAGTGTGTAATTTCTTCTTCTTTTTCTTCTTCTATGTGCCCTGTCCCTTCAGGACGTAGGCGATCATGGCTCTCCACGTCTCCCTATCCCTTGTGGCTCTTAGTATGTTTGCTCCTGTTGCTCCTGGCAACCCCCGTTCCGCCATCCACCTGATCAGGCCCTGCAAATATGTTATCCGCTGCCTTCCTCTGTCTCTCCTTCCTTCTATCTGTCCAGTTAGTATCAGGTTCTCCAGGCTCTCCTTCATCATTACGTGTCCCAGGAACTTCAGTTGTCTCTTCCTGATGCTCAGTATCAATTTCCTTTTTGTTGCCATTCTTTCTAACAACTCGTCGTTGCTTGTATGCTCAGTCCACGATATCCGTAGCATCCTTCTGTAGAACAACATTTCGGCCGCTTCCAGTTTTGTCCTCATTTTCGATGATATTGTCCAGCATTCACAGCCGTATTGAAGAACTGACATGACGTAGCAGTCTAGCACTCTTTTCTTCGTTTCTATTGAGATTTTCCTGTGTGTTAGTATTTTGCTCATCTTCTGGAACGCGTCCTTTGTCATGCCAATTCGCCTTCGGATCTCCGTGTCGCACTTTCCATCTCCTGTTAGAACACTTCCTAGGTACTTAAATAATTTGGTCAGATTAAAAGAAAAAATTCTGCTAACATTCGAATTCAAGACAAGTTTATATTTCGAGAAATCAGAGTGAGAGTTGGAATACTGAATGTCTGCAGGCGACCGTGAAACATGGACGGATTGGAGGAATTCTGTATGGCGCTGTCTGGTTTAGAGGGAAATCCGAGCTGATTCTTGTTCACGAGTGGTTGAAATACTGTCAAATATTAAAGAAACGATTATCCTACTCTTTGGAACCAATCAGACTGATAAGAATTATAGCTTGTTCAAGAACATGGAGAAAGGATATGAAAAAGATGGGATATATATATATTTGAAACCCTGCCGATTTGACATCAGTCGGAAATTCTACCCTTAAGCTATCGGTGTGAGAAGGCTGATTTATGCCTGTTATATGCACAATGTAAACAAACGCCAGTAGCCAAGAGTGTTCAATTCATGGCTGAAGAACATTGCGTAAAAAGCGATGAGTAGCTACTGTTTTTATAAACGTAGGATATTGAATACTGCTGCCATATCTAATCGGGTGCCCCTGCTATTCTCCTAGGGCTTCTTGACAAAATACAGCGAAGAATCTGTAATGTGATCGATACCGACTTAGCTGACAGCCTGCAGTCCCTCTCTCACCGGCGTGACGTGGCTTCCCTGTGCCTCTTCTATAAGTACTTTCACGGCTTCTGCTCGGATGAGCTTAAATCACTGGTGCCCACTAGGTGTGAATTTGCATGAGATACTAGTTTGGCAACTAGGTCCCACCCCTTTTCAGTGAAACTGATGAAATGTAACCGCAATTTCTACTCCAATAGTTTCTTTTTTCGCACTTCCCGCCTGTGGAATTACCCTTCCGCATGATTGCTTCCCCGACGGCTACAACCTTCGGGAGTTTAAATGTAAGGTCAATAGACACCTCCTAACACACTAACTCGCACCCATTCCCTTCAACGCTCTCTCTACGTACCTCCTAACTCGTCTATCACCATCACTCTGACATTTCCTATCCCCAATCGCTCTATGTAGCCCATGCACTATACTGGCAGTGGACTGCCTTGCTTGGGGTGATATGATTAAAAAAAATATTGTGTACATTTATTAATATATATAAATATATATGTAAGAAAAATTAAGACAGACACGTTATTTCATGGTGAATCGGAAATGTAGGCATATTTCAGGCGAACCATCGTCAGCTTCTGTCTTTATTTAACAAAGGATTTTACACGAACCTATATATATATATATATATAATAAATCCAGGTGAAGAGGACCCAAGGCTTTATTCTTTTGAGTACACCGGCATTTATTTTATTATAAACAGTGCTCAATAAGGGAAAAAAGGTAAGTATGTGTTCCCTAGGAACCACTGGCCAAATTCCAAAGATAATCTTTACTCTGATTAGTTAAAACGAACACACATAGATTTTATATCTTCCCACATACATAAATAGAAAACCGGAGGTTTCTTTTTATTTAAAATGTAAATCATTTTCACAACCAACATCCAACATTGCCTCATGAAGAGAATCTATCTCGAAACATAGAAATTTCCGTGTCACAATGTACAATTAATTCATATATATATATATATATATCTATATATATATATATATATATATATATATATATATATATATAGTGTATCGAGGCAGCAAGTAATTTTCTGAACATATGCTGTTAAATATAAGAGACAATGAATGTATATTATGTTTAATCATGAGCCGTTCTAAACGTCGTATTTTGGCTTTAATTTCAGTTGAAAATAAAGACAAAAATTCTCCAACATTTGGATAATTATTTATTGATTTTCTTCTAAGCTTTCGGCTCACATGAGCCATCTTCAGAGAGGTTGTTTAAACTGAAATATTATAACATCCACCATCACCGACGATTTTATTTTGTGTTGACATAAAACTCCGCTTGGCAACGGCAATAGTTACCAAAAATAATAATAAACGCAGTTCTTAAATTTGCGATGCGGTTTTATGACGTCACACCGCGTGATAGCGCGAAATGACAACAAAACCATGTAGTCAAATGCAACGTAATATGTTATTTCCGGATTTAAAGGTGATTTTATTGAGTGTTGGTTGTTTTGATTTGATGTACATGGCCTCCAATATCTGCAGGTTCCTCTTACTGTGTGTATGAGTAAGGGTCACCGTATTATTGACCAAAATCTGTCTGATATTACCTACATGTTTATGTTTTTCAGAGAAATGTTGTTTAATAGTACTCTGATCAGAAAGATGACATGTAAGTCTACGGGAGAGCGTGGTTGTAGTAAAACCAATATATGTACTAGGTTTTTGATTAGTATCAGAGATGCAATCTCTGAATGGGCATGTACACTACATTGGTTTTTTGTAGAGAATTTAGTTTAGTGCTTGTTGGGTTATTATAGACTATAAGGTCAATTGTTTTAAATTTTTTATAATATATAATGAGTTTAATTTGATTATTACTTTCCACTGGTTTAACATTTCTACGTATTATGTTTTTGAGAGTTTTTTCATCTTGTTTATAATTATTATGTATTTGGTTGCAATAGTATAAGTTAATAGTGTTATGTCTATTTTGATGTAAACCATTTTTATTAATATTATCATTATTGTTAGAGCTATTGTTAATTTTGTTGAGATACATTTTAATTTGTTGATCAATAACGGAGTTAGGAAATCCATTATTGACTAGTGTTTGCTTAATGTTATGTAATTCTTTATAAAATATAGATTTGGAAGAAGATATCATTTGTATGCGTTGAAGTAAGTTTTTTGTAACAGCTAACTTATATCTTTGGGGGCATTCACCATTATAATTAAGAAGACACGAATTTATGCTAGTTGGTTTCCTATATAGAGAAGTAATAAATTTATGTGTGCTAGAATCAATGAATACATCAAGGAATGGGATTTTGTTATTAATATTGAGTTCTAATGTAAATTTGAGGACGGAGTGACTTTCAAATTTGTTTTTAAGATATTTAATTTGATCGATATTCTTAGCTAAAACAAAGATGTCATCTATATATCTTACATATATATATATAGAAGGTTTATTGTTGTCATTAATTATTTTATTTTCTAAATTTGCCATATAATAATTAGAAAAGAGGGGACCTAAAGAAGATCCCATCGCAATACCATCTATTTGTGCATAAATATTGCCTAAGGGATCGTGAAAGGGTACTTGTGTGGTGCATGCTAATAATAGTTGTATATATATATATATATATATATATATATATGTGTGTGTGTGTGTGTGTGTGTGTGTGTGTGTGTATTATTTATCTTGACTTCATTCTCGGATGATGCGGCCTCTTCGGAAAGAAGAAAATTTCACTGTCGATATGCAAAAACAAAAGTGCACTTAATGAGAATTTTTTAAAAATCTCAGGCAATTTTGACTGGAACAGACGATTCGGATGTAAAATCCAGGAGTGTCAGCAAAGTTTTTGGTGTGTGTGTGTGTGTGTGAGTGTGGCGTGGTCTTTATACGTATAAACGAAGACGCGAGTAAGAATTTATATACAAAAATAGTTGACAGTAGGGGGTGAGGAAAAATAATATTCCTGGAGTGGGGAGCAAACCACCTTCTTTGGCGAGAAGCCAATGTAAAGAATGAAGATTTTATACTAAACAAAGAAAAAAAAATTATCATGTCAATTGGTCATTGGTGAAACATGTCATGGTATTTTTTTTCTGAAATTGTTTTCATATATTAATCATTTCTCAGTTGTAGAAGTTGAATTGAAAACCACAGAAAGGATGGTTTAACAATGACGTTGGGATTTTCTGTTGGTTTTATTCAAGACAAAGAATGTTTTATCCCAGTGAATGAAATAACCAATTATTGAAAGTGCTCGGGTGTAGACGGAACTGACTATATTTTTAGAAAAATTTTTTAGAGAAAATTACAAAGAAATTGGTTTCAAAACAAATATTGTTTGTGTACAATACCACCTGTGTATGTATAGCTGGCCACTCATATTCAAGTATGTATGTATGTCTACTAAGGGATGTATGTCTACTAAGGCGGCTAGCTAATCCTCGTTGCAGACGCCTGCTCAGGCACATTTGTGTGTGTTCAATATCCACAGAGCCCATCTGTGGTTTATACTGAAACAATGCCGAGCATTTTGTTGCAATGAATATGACTTCGGAACCAGAAATCGGAGAACCGAGTTCGAATTCCAGTTTGAATTCCTTGCATTCACTTATGGTGAAATATCCTTGGGAAAGATATTAATCTTTCTCTTCTCTCTCCAGCTATGGGTTAAATAGCAGGACAGATTCGATTCTATAGCCTTGGTTGGCAATGTGTCTACCACTGCGGGAAAATATTCTTCCTAGTCAGTCATGTCTCGAGAGAGACATGATCGTCCAAAGCGTGTATCGCGTATGGCACAACTGACTGATGTTGAGCGGACCTTTTTTTTCTTTTTTTTTTTTTTTGTAGAGAGCGCTTTATCTAGCGGAAACAACAGTCTGAACAAAGCCAGAACGCTGAAACTCTCGGTCACGATGGTTTATGACTTCGTGCTAGCACAACCATATATGCCCCCCCCCACAACGGGTCCCGTCTATCCAATTTCACTCACAAGGATTGGGTCAACACGTGGGATGTTTTTCAGGCACTTTCCAAAGGTGCGGCACGCTTGGGTCGCCTTCTCCAAACCGATAACGTCAAGAAGTCACCTTCCTGACAAATAGACCATAGTGAGATTCAAACTCGATCCTTATGGCGAGAAAGCGTGAGTAGACACCCCATTTTTTTATTTTAAACAGTTTGTATTACGTCCATTGGTCATTCGTGAAACCTTAATAAAGAAAATATGCTCTTCGGCATAAAATGAAGCCAAGCCTCGCTTCTGTAGGAGAATAAGAAATTATGTGCTTTAGCATTCAGTTACAAAGATCGTTCATTAATGGTCACTTGATAAGATAAGTTAAACTTTTACTTAATTAGTAACAATATTATTAAAGGTTCACTTATCTTATCTCTACTATAGGTTTTCCGGAGATTACGTCCATTCGTCTGTTTACGTCATAAATTAACGTATTTTCGCTAAAATACAATTTCTGTGAATAAATTAATTTCAACAACCAAATCAAATGATGAATGGGCGTAATAACGACGCAACTCAGAATATTGAAATGCAAACATCTCTTACCCACTCAGTGCACATATGATATATATATATATATATATATATATATATATATATATATATATATATATCAACCTGCAGACAGATCGGTTTGGTGGTATCACAGCTCATCAGTACGGTTAGACAACCGATTGCTTCTAGCCAGGTTTAAAACCCGACCAAATTGACATCAGTCGGCGATTCTACCTTTGAACTATATATATACTAGCAGTATAGCCCGGCGTTGCTCGGGTGTAATGAAAGCTTTAAAACTAATCCATGGTCCTGGAGCTCAGACACTTTGGACGTTGGCACGAAAGACTAAAAAGCAATAGTTGTTTCCAGTTAAAGCGAAACCGTAGACTGAAAGAAAAATGAATGGATGTAAGTCAAATTTTGATTTCCTGGTATCGATATCAAATTTTCTGCACTACTGTAAGAACTGCAACCTTGAAACTTCAGAATATCGTTTCTTATGTCTTTGTCTATGAGTGTATCAAATTTGATTAAAATCAGACCACTCCTTCTATAACCCGATATTTTCGATTATCGATTTTCGATATTTATCGGGGGCACCTCGACACAAAACCTAGCTAAGAACATTCGCAGATGCTTATAGTACAACTGTGTACATTTTCAAGGAAATCGGTTCAGCCGTTTTGGAGTCTAAAGGTAACGGACACACACACACAGAGGCACACACACATAAAGTTCCATTTATAAATTAGTTTAGATAATGGATTTATTTCAAATCGACATTTTTATTATTTCCGACCTTATTAAAGTGGTCACTTTGTAGTTGAAATAGACGGCCTTTTTAAATTTATCAAACTGTCGAATGCGTAGAACGATATTTGCAATCCACACTTGCATTGAATCATGAAACAGACTGTCACAGTTTGTTGTTGACCTTCGTGTCCCCTTTTATATTTACATGCACTCCATCTCTGATATTGAGCACCTTTATCCATAAATATAGCAGACCTTTAAATTATATGTATATCGTGAACAAATGAAATGAAAGAAAACAACCGTAGGGGCTAAATCAAATGCTAAAATTGCTGGTGGTGTGTGGGGGGAGACTAAGGTAGATGTTAAGTTAAAAAGGCGCGCCTGCACGTGTGTGTGTGTGTGTGTGTGTGTGTGTGTGTTGTGTGTGTGTGTGTGTGTGTTTCGGGGCCTAAATCAAACGCGAAGTTACGGATGTGTGTTTTGAGGGCTAAGTCAGATGTCAAGTTACGTATGTGCGTTTCGGGGTCTTAGTAAGATGTTAAGTTAGGTATGTGTGTTTTGGGAGACAAAGTCAGATGTCAAGTTACGTATGTGTTTCTGGGGTGAAGTCAGGTGTCAAGTTAGGTATGTGTATTTCTGGGGCTAAGTCAAATATCAAGTTAGGTATGTGTGTTTCTGGGGCTAAGTCAAATATCAAGTTAGGTATGTGTGTTTCTGGGGCTAAGTCAAATATCAAGTTAGGTATGTGTGTTTCTGGGACGAAGTCAAATATCAAGCTAGGTATGTGTGTTTCTGGGACTAAGTCAAATATCAAGTTAGGTATGTGTGTTTCTGGGGCTAAGTCAAATATCAAGCTAGGTATGTGTGTTTCTGGGACTAAGTCAAATATCAAGCTAGGTATGTGTGTTGCTGGGACTAAGTCAGATGTCAAGTTAGGTATGTGTGTTTCTGGGGCTAAGTCAAATATCAATTTAGGTATGTGTGCTTCTGGGGCTAAGTCAAATATCAAGTTAGGTATGTGTGTTTCTGGGACGAAGTCAAATATCAAGCTAGGTATGTGTGTTTCTGGGACTAAGTCAAATATCAAGCTAGGTATGTGTGTTTCTGGGGCTAAGTCAAATATCAAGTTAGGTATGTGTGTTTCTGGGGCTAAGTCAAATATCAAGTTAGGTATGTGTTTTTCTGGGGCTAAGTCAAATATCAAGTTAGGTCTGTGTGTTTCTGGGACTAAGTCAAATATCAAGCTAGGTATGTGTTTTTCGGGGGTTAAGTCAGATATCAAGTTGCGTATGTGTGTTTCGGGGGCTACGTCATTTGTTAAGTATGTACGTTTCGTGGTGGGGCTAAGTCAGATGTCAAGTTACGTATGTGTATTTCTAGGGCCACGTTAGATGTCAAGTTACCTATGCGCGTTTAGGTGGCGAAATTAGATGTCAAGTTAGTTCTGTGTGTTTCTGGGGTTAAGTCAGATGTCAAGTTACGCCTGTGTGTTTCAAGGGCTAAGTTATGGATGTGTGTTTCTGGGGCTAAGTCATTAGAGATTGCTGTTCAAATAAAAAATATATATATTAGTTTTATTTAGACCTCTCATAAAATTTATAATTTACTATCTTACTGTAAATATTTTCTGTCGATTTTTAATGGCTGTTTGCTTTTCTTGTTTTATATGGATTTTCGTGCATAAAACTGTCATTTTAACACCTCACGTTTCGTGGAAAAAATGATGTTTTCTGATTCTTTTTGAAAATGAATGACAGTAATCAATCTACACAAATAATACTACTCATCTCAAAAATATTATCATAGATTGAAGCCAAAAAGACAAAATATTGACGTTTTATTTTATTTTATTTTTTCAGTATGCAAGTGAGAGGATTGAATCTCCACTCCTTTCCCTAAATTCACCGGAAAACAAATATGTTAAAGAAAAATGTATAGACATCCACAAAGCTGAAACGGTGAGTTCCCCACCCTTACGTTTTCCGGGAACTAAAATGAAACAGAAGATTAAAAATTTGTCATTTATCTGTGACAATTAGGTTCTACTGTTTATTTACAATCCTTACTGCTAATAAATTTAAAAATAAATAAAACCTCATATGCTGTTTTTTGTCTTTATCTTTACTTGAAACATTTAAATTCTCAAACTTCTATTTTTTAGAAATCCATATGCATTAAAAATCCATGAATCTCCTTCCAGAAAATAAATACAAGCGAAAAAAAAAAAAAAAATAGTAAAAAAACGTGTATCTAAAATTTTAAAAAAAGTTTCTTGTATTTCTTGATTTTTTAAAAATCCATTTTATGGGATGTTTGGTTAAAAAATATCAATTTAGGAACATTTTCAATTAAAGTTTACACGCCGCTGCCACAATTTTTAAAATTTGATTTTTAGCCCAACGATTTTTTTTTTTTTCATATTGTGGTTAAAATTTGGGACAATTTACAAGTGTCTCTCATCATAATAAATAAATAAGTAAATAAAAATAAACACATACACAAAAACCGCTCATACTATGAAGCCTTCCCTCCAACAATAACGATACAATCAATATTCAATAACAACAACAACATTGTTTTCAATACTTACAATATCAAACGCGATGACTGCTTACATCCACGTGTGATACATCACGTCAAACACTACGCGGTCAGAAGGGGTCTTCGAAACAAAAATAACGGAACACCCCAGTATATGTTCCTGCTCTTTTTACTCACCTACGACGACATGACTACAAGTTAGTAGTATAGAGATGGCGATATAGCGAACACACTTCTTCTTGTCTGTCCTCCTTGTGAGTCTCTCTCTGCCTGTTTATATACAGTCGCCTCTTCTAATTACAAATATGACGTGGTTTAATCTTTGCCTTCCCCCGTACACACCCTCGCTCGTACACAATGTCTTTTTCACTTACCGCCTACCCCGTCTTCTCTCCCGACCTCTTTGAGTCTACGACACAGCATAAGTACCCGGATTTATGTCTACGAGTAATTTAACAACACAGATCTCTGTTTTTTTCTTTCTTTCTCGCTGTCTTTCTTTGATTTTTCTTCTTCTTCTTCTTCCATAATCTAAAACTTTGGTATTTGGCACCAGAAAGCGGAACGACCCTCAAAATTTAACGAATATATAATGCTTTTTCTTTTTTTATCAGATGTTAAATGTTTTTCCTCTCATTTTATAATAAAAATGTGAGCAGTTTTGAGAAATTGTGCGTTGTGGTGCAGTGGATATCGGCTCGGAACGGGAAATCGGGGAGCCGAGTTCGAATTCCAGTTGAATTCATTGCATTCACTTACGCGCAAATACCCTTAGGAAAGGTATTAATCCGTCACTTCCTTGCAGTTAGGGGTTAAATAACAGGATAGATTGGGTTCTATAGCCTTGGCTGGCAACCAGTCTACCGCAGAAAGCAATGGCAACCGACTGTGGGATATTTTTCTACCCAGTCGGTCAGGTCTTTCGAGACATGATCGCCCAAGCGTATTTCCCGTATGGCACTTAACTGACTAACTGACTCTACAGGGTGTTCGGAAAGTCACTGTAGCGTATTCTTTCCTAATTAAGATTTAACCCCAAAATTCACCCTATGTGTACACACACACACACACACACATATATAAATATACTAGCATTATAGCCCGGCATTGCTTGGGTGTAATGAAATCTCCATGGTCCTGGAGCTCAGACTCTTTGGACGTTGGCACGAAAAACTAAAAAGCAATAGTTGTTTCCAGTTAAAGCGAAAACGTAGAATGAAAGAAAAATGAATGGATGTAAATCAAATTTTGGTTTCCTAGGACCAATATCAAATTTTCTGCACTATTGTAAGAACTGCAACCTTGAAACTTCTGAATATCGTTTCTTATGTCTTTGTTTATGAGTGTATCAAATTTGATTAAAATCGGACCACTCGTTCTATAACCCGATTTTTTCGATTATCGATTTTCGATATTTATCGGGGGTACCTCGACACAAAACCTAGCTAAGAACACTCGCAGACGCTTATAGTACAACTGTGTAAATTTTCTAGAAAATCGGTTCAGGCGTTTCGGAGTCTATAGGTAACGGATACACACACAGAGATACACACACACACAGACAAAGTTCCATTTATAAATAAGTTTATATTAGATATCCATATGCCTTTTTGAGCATGAAGCATGGGTTCGAATCTCACCATGCTCCATTTTTTAGGAAAGTGATTTCTTGATGTCATCGGTCTTGGGGTGGCGATTCCAGCGTGCCGCACCTTTGGAAAGTGCCTGAGAAACATACCACGAGTTGACCCACGCCTTGTGATTGAATCTGGCCCATCGTGCGGCACCTTTTTGACCCACGCCTTGTGAGTGAATTTGGGTAGACGACTCTCTTTGAGGAGGCACCGATGGTTTTGCGAATTCTAAGTCGTAAGTCATCGGGACCGAGGGTTTTGGGGGTCCTGGCTTTGTTCAGACTGATGTTCAGATTTTTGTGTTAAGACCGGATAATGCACTCTCTCCCGGAAACTGTAACTAAGGTCCGCTCTGCATAATTGCAGTATAAACCACAGGTGCGCTCTGTGGGTGTTAAACGCACACAAATGAGTCTGAGTCAGTTTCTACAATAGAGATTCGCTAGCCGTAAACGGGTATCCTCGAATACAAATGGCCATTATATATATATATATATATAGTGTATCGAGGCAGCAAATAATTTTCTAAACACATACTGTTAAATATAAGAGACAATGAATGTCTATGATGTTTAATCATGAGCCGTTCTAAAAGTCGTATTTTGGCTTTAATTTCAGTTGAAAATAAAGACAAAAATACTCCAACATTTGGATAATTTTTATTAATGTCAACACAAAATAAAATCGTCGGTGATGGTGGATTTTATTGTGTTACCGTCTTGGTGACCTCTCTGAAGATGGCTCATGTGAGCCGAAAGCTTAGAAACAAATTAATAAAAAATTATCCAAATATTGGAGAATTTTTGTCTTTATTTTCAACTGAAATTAAAACCAAAATACAACGTTTAGAACTGCTCATGATTAAACATAATAGACATTCATTGTCTCTTATATTTAACAGTATATGTTCAGAATATATATATATATATATATATATATATATATATATATATATAGTGCGAAACCACGGACGACTACGCTCTCGCCCGTCGATTGAGCCCTCTGGGGGAAATGTTAGACTTTAAAAACAATCGTTACTCACCGCTCTTTACGCACCGTTCTTCAGCAATAGATTGAACACTTTTTTCTACTGGCGTTTGCATACATTGCGTATATAACACGCTAAAATCTGCCTTCTTCCATCGTGCGCCGATAGCTTTAAAACGGTCAGGTTTCAATCCTGGCTGGAAGAAATCGGATGTCTAACCGTACTGATAAGCTGTGATACAGCGAAACAGGACTGCCAAAGAACCAAACACACACCACTTACTTGCTACCTAGATTTTGACCAAGCCAGTGTCTTCTTTGCCTGAAGAGAACGGTGTGGTCGAAACCTAGGTATCGAGTAAGTGATGTGTGTTAAGTTCTTTCACACACACACACACATATATATATATATATACGAGCAGTATAGCCCGGCGTTGCTCGAGTGTAATGTAAGCTTTAAAACTAATCCATGATCCTGGAGCTCAGACTCTTAGTACAACTGTGTAAATTTTCAAGAAAATCTGTTCAGCCGTTTCGGTGTCTATAGGTGACGGACACACACAGACACACACACAGACACGCACACACACACACACACAAAGTTCCATTTATAAAATAAGTTTTTATATATATATATATATATATATGAGTGAGAGAGAGTGTGTACGAATGAATGAGAATGAATCAGTAGATACATAGATAAATATCTTTTCGGGTAAAAAATTTGTTACCGTCTATATTCGCGTATCATGCGATTTTGAAGATAATTCTAAAATTAGCGTATATACGGACTGCAGTATATACACTAATTTTAATTCTCGTGTGTGATGCGAGCCCCTTAAAATTAGCTTCAAAATTAGGCTTTCAAAAGTGCCACTGAATCGGCTGAGGTTAACATAAACTTTTATCATCTCTGTTCCATAATGTGTGCTTCATTTGCACGGAAATTTCATGGACACGAGAACGAAACTAATACTTAACATCAGAAAAAGACAGTTGAAGTTTTTGGAATATGTAATAGAGAGGAGGACTTGGAAAACCTGATACACACAGGGACAGATAGAGAGAAAGAGAGACCGGGGAAAGCAACGAATCATATACTCGATGTACTTGAGCAGGTGGAGCGAAGATTGAGTGGGATAACAGAAAAAAGGGTATTAAGAGCGGCAAGGGATAGAGAGTTGTGGAGGGCCATGATCGCCTACGTCCTGAATGGACACGGCAGATAGAAGAAGAAACTCTAAAAACATCCCTGTGAAGCCAATCGGTATTGAGAAGTAGATCATACCTAATCAGAAGTTGATAAACAAATAAGAAATTATGTATCTATAAAGTGGGGGATCAATTCTCTATTATAATCAATAAATAAACTGATCCCTCACTTTGTGGCTACACATTTATATTCCAGATTTATGGTGTTGAGCAGATGGAAGGTGGAGCAGGGATTGAGTGGGTTAACAATAGAAGGGATATTCAGAACGACAAGAGATAGGGAGATGTGGAGGGCCATGATCGCCTACGTCCTCGATGGGCACGACAGAAAGAGGAAGAAAATCTAAAAGACATGCCTGCGTAGCTAATCAGTATTGAGAAGAGGTGGATTCATACCTCATCAGAATTTGATAAATAAATAAGAAATTATAATGTAGATATCAAGTGGGGGATCAATTCTCTATTATAATCAATAAATAAACTGATCCCTCACTTTGCGGCCACACATTTATATTCTAGATTTATGGTGTTGAGCAGATGGATGGTGGAGCGGAGATTGAGTGGGTTAACAAGAGAAGAGGTATTAAGAGCGACAAGGGATAGAGAGATGTGGAGGGCCATGATCGCCTACGTCCTGAAGGGTCACGGCAAATAGAAAAAGAAGAAATGTCACAATTTTATTGGACATTGGTAGTAAAACGATAAAGACAATGCTTTTGTGGTATCTTAAGCAAATTAGCTGAATTGTATTGAAGTGCTAAGCCGATAACTGACGACACTCTATTACATCACGCGTGGGACACCCCGATGTGGTGTAATGGTTATCTCGCTAGAACCTATTACAGCCGAGTAGTGAGTTCGATCCTCACTGGGTACCCTATACCTTCAGCCTTGTGCCACATCTAAGCGGTGCTTAGAAAATCAGCTATTGCGTGACGGGGTACTAAGGACTCAGGTGTCAGTCAGTCAGTTAAGTGCCATGCGCGATACACGCTTTGGGCGATCATGTTTCGAAAAAGACATGACTGACTGGGCAGAAGATTATCCCGCAGTAGGTTGCCATTGCTTTCTGCAGTAGACTGGTTGCCGACCAAGGCTATAGAACCCAATCTGCCCTATTATTTAACCCATAACTGGAAGGAAGAGACGGATTAATACCTTTTCCAAGGATATTTGCGCGTAAATGAATGCAAGGAATTCAACTGGAATTCGAACCTCGGTTTCTCGTTCCGAGCCGATATCCACTGCGCCACAACGCGCATCCTGACTCAGGTGTATTGTGGACTAAACCTGCGAGATATACCAGACGTAACAGCTTTATTATAACTATCAGCAAATTATGCGAAACCTTTTTTTCTTTCTGGTCTGGTGAAGTAACTGACGAAGAAAATAGGATAAATACTTTTATGAAGTCCTTCACGCTAAGACCTGATCTTTTCGTATTTTTATTTTTATTTTTTTGTCAATATAAGCGGACGAAGGATAGAAAGAACCCGTTTTTGTTGTTTGTTTTGCGAAAAAGCAAACAACCCACGCAATATGCAAAGAGAATGTATCCTAATTTAATCGCGGACACAAAACAAAGCTGAACCGAATTAGAAGGATGAGTGAAACCAGTTTTTCAAGTGTCAGTCGGTTAAGTGCCATACGTGATACACACTTGGGCGATCATGTCTCGAAAGAAACTGACTGACTGGGCAGAAGATTATCACGCAGTAGGTTGCCATTGCTTTATTCGGTAGACTGGTTGCCAGCCAAAGCTATAGAACCCAATCTGTCCTATTATTTGACTCATAACCAGAGGGAGAAGATATATATCATATTATTAAGTAGTAATTAGTAGGGGATCAGTTTATTACTTCATAAAAAATAGAAAACCGATCCCTCACTTTATGCCCAATAGATGCCTTAATCATGTTTCCAACTATTATATTCAGTCAGTCAGTTAAGTGCCATACGTGAAACACGCTTGGGCGATCATGTCTCGAAAGAGACACGACTGACTAGGCAGAAGATTATCCTGCAGTAGGTTGCCATTGCTTTCTGCGATAGACTGGTTGCCGACCAAGGCTATAGAACCCAATCTGTCCTATCATTTAACCCATAAATGGAAGGAAGAGACGGATTAATACCTTTCCTAAGGGTGTTTGTGCGTAAGTGAATGCAATGAATTCAACTGGAATTCGAACTCGGCTCCCCGATTTCTCGATATCGATATCCGATATCCACTGCACCACAACGCACAATTTCTCAAAACTTCTCACATTTTTATCATAAAATGAGAGGAAAACACATTTTACATCTGAAAAAGAAAAAAAAAAGAAGAAAAATTATTTAACCCCTAACAAAAAAAAATTATTATTTAACCCCTAACTGGAGGGAAGAAACGGATTAATACATTTCCCAAGGGTATTTGTGCGTAAGTGAATGCAAGGAATTCAAATGGAATTCGAACTCGGCTCCCCGATTTCTCGTTCCGAATCGATATCCACTGCACCACAAGGCACATCCTTTTCAGGTGTAGAGTGCTTGATTACTTTGGCACTTGGTATGGCGTCTTTTTCGTCTATGTCCCGTGTCGCTTCAGGACGTAGGCGATCATGCTCCTCCACGATCTTATTTTCTGTTATCCTTTGTAGCTCTTTCTAAATTGTGTCTTTTCGTTATTTCTTAGAGGGTCGGTACAAGGGTTTCCTCCAACGCTCCGAATCTTTGATACGAGGGACCTACCCCACTCTGCTGCATCTCAGTTTTCACATGGTAGCACTCATGTAAAGAATAAATTTGATTCTAATGTACTTTTATTGTAATCTATTCTAATGTACAATCATGGATCATATCCAACATGGGTGAACAATTCAACTAGAAAAATCGAAAATAAATACAATGTAAATTTAATTACGAATTATAAACACGTCATAGCAGATCATCCCATTTTGAATGAATCAACAATATTTTTGAGGCAAACTTTTACATCAACTTGACATTTTTCTTGTTAAAATATTGAAGGATTTTCAAACCACTTATAAACATGTCATAATAGATCATTCCATCTTAAAAAATAATGCTTTATGGCTGAATTTAACATCAACTTGAGGTTTTCCCTTTTAAAAGTAAAAGGATTTTAACACATTCAACATTATGGATATAAAAAAAAATAGCGAATTTTATTTTTTTTTTTTTTTTTTTTTCGAGACTTGGCAAGAGAAAAACAAATTTAGGAATTTGGACAAAAAAAAAAACAAAACAAAAAAAAAAACAACAAAAAACGATGACTCCAGAATGACATCAAAATCGATAAGAATGTTCCATCCTTTAATTGTCAGCAGTGCTTAGTTTAATTTCTAACGTATATAAATGTTGGTAGAAAAACATAACTGATTGACACGTATAATTCTTGAAATATATCGGTTAACTGTCATACGTGACACACGTTAAGGCGATCATGTCTCGAAAGAGACATGACTGACTGGGAAGATATCCCGTAGTAGATTGCCATTACTTTCTGCAGTAAACTAGTTGCCAACCTGTTATGTCGCCAAGTATAAATGAATAACTCAACAACAGAATCAGAATATAAGTTGTATTCCGCGGAAAGACGGTTAGTATGTACAGAAGTGATTAGTAATATTTACAATAGAAAGATACAAGAGTCCAATCCGTCGTAAGACGTGTGTATACGTGATTACTTCCGGTACGCCACCGGAAGTGTGACTAACTCTTCACCGACTCGCACTGACTCTAAAGTGACTCTCTACCACTGTATTTACTAGCCTTCCCACGTAGGCTGGATGTGACACATGGTCATTTTATAGTGGGTATTCCCGGCCATATAGCCGGGCCAAAAAATGTCTGTCTATTTTTCCCCAGTCGTGGTTCTACCCTTCGGCGGAACCACGACTGGGTTAATGCTCTCTGCTCGGAAGCAGAGAGCGCCCTCTACGCGAAGGCAGAGAGCTGACAGTGTCGTAGAGTCGTCAGTCTAGTGACTCTCTACCACTCTCTTGTAGAGAATCCACCATTGCTCTATATAGCAATGGGAACAGTCCATTTGTAGTCAAATAGGAGCGGCGCCCTAACACAACCAAAACTACAGAACCCAATCTGCGCTGCTATTTAATCTATAGCTGAAGAGAGAAGTGACATATTAATATCTTTTCCAAAGGTATTTGCCCGTAAGTGAATGCAACGAATTCGACTGGAATTCGAAATCGGCTATCCAATTTCTCGTTCCGAGCCGATATATATTGAAATATATACATATACGTAAAGTCCCCCTGCCATCTGTGTGTATACATGGGGGTACAAGCCCCTTATCTATGATACGCTTCCAGTGGCGATTGTGAAACTCGCAGATTGGGGTGGGGGCTACTTAGGGGTCGAGATTTTTTTGAAAAGCGCGGGACGAACTCAGGCAGCATAATTACTGACTAATTCTTTCACTCGGCCATAAATCACTGACTGCCTATGTATCTACATATCAAGTTGGGGGACATTATTTCTAATTAACGCCTTCTTTCAGATATAAAAATATGACTACTAAGTCTCTTTCCCTCCCTAACATCATGTCTGTTTCTATCTATCTGGTTGTTTTTATTTTGTTTGTTTGTTTGTTTTTTGGGTTTTTTTTTTTTACAAACTGGTCTCTGTATGTGTCCTTAAAAAGCTAAATGAAAAAGAAAACGGAAAATTCTGAAGATCAAATCTTATCAAAATCAGAGACTGATCAGTTTCATAAATTTGTGAAGCTTATAAAATTGAGGGTGGGGAGATTGAAGAGCCAATCAAAATGGAGAGGGCTTAGCCACTTTTGTTCCACCCACCGTAGAATCTCCACTGTAAACACCCCTTCTGATACATCGCAGTTTACATAAGGTAATATTCATATAAAATACAAATTTTATTGTAATCTAATTATATACAGTAATGGATTATATTCAATTTAGATGAACAATTCAATTAGAAAAATTGAAAATAATACATTGTATCTAAATACAAATTAGAGACCTGTCATAATATATCATTCCAGCCTATGTAGAATAATGGATCTTATGCAATTTAGGTGAACAATTCAACTAGAAAAATTGAAAATAAATACAATGTCCTGCAGCTTCTTCTCTCGCACTTCCCGCCTGTGGAACTCGCTCCCGTATTCTTGCTTTCCTGACGGCTACAACCTCCAGAAATTTAAATGCAAAGTCAGTACTCATCTACTAACCACTGGACTCTAGCTCTCTTCCCACCCCCGTATAACCTTGCCTTTCTCTCCACCTATGTATCTGTCATCACACCTGCTTTCTCAGCTTTCTATTGTTCCTTTCTAACTAGTTTGTACTCCTCACTCTTTTCTAATTAATCTTTTTACATTTATGTAGCCCCCTGCACATCAGTGGCGTTTCAGCCTTGCTCGGGGTGAAATGATTTAAAAAAAAACCCCAAAAAAACCTAAATACAAATTAGAGACATGTCCTTCATAGGTTCCCAACATTTTTGTTGTGATTACCCCAAAATACAATTTCACTATTATCCATTACCCCAATGAACAAATACCCGTAATATAGGAAAAGAAGTAATTATATTTTCGTACATCAAAAGCAGAAAAAGTTAATTGAAATTATTCAATAGTACCAATCTATTATAATCAGAATTTTAGTAGCCGTAACCTATGTACCTAAATACAAATTCGAGACCTGTCATAATGGATCATATGCAATACAGGGGAACAATTCAACTAGAAAAATTGAAAATAAATACAATGTATCTAAATACAAATTAGAGACCTGTCAAAATAGATCATTCCAGCCTATGTAGAATAATGAATCATATGCAATACAGGTGAACAATTCAACTAAAAAAATTGAAAATAAATACAATGTATCTAAATACAAATTAGAGACATGTCATAAAAGCTAATTACATGTCATAAAAGCTAATTACATCTTAAATAAGTCAACACTATTTTGTGGCAATTTTTATCATCAACTCCAGATTATTCTTGTTAAAATGTTGAATAATTTTAACATATTCAGCGTTACAGATAAAAAATAGTGAATTTTATATTGTGTTATTTTCGCGTATATGAGAGCTGAGGACCGAAAATAGAAAAAAAAAAACACGGATTTGGACAAAAAAAAAAAAAAATGACAGATTAATGAAATTTGTGATATGAATAAAAATGGAGTTGGTAGGAGATTTTTAGGCAAAGGATTATAGATAACGATTCAACTGCTTTTAACCTGTTCGGAATATGTAACATACGCCCTACTTTAGCAACCGACATAACACTACGTAGATTCAGATAAACGTGAAATAAAATACATCCTCGATAATGGCTTAAAGTATAGCCGAAAGCGCTCGCACAAACAAAGCATCCGGAAAATTTTTGCATAATCTATGTGTTTAAAAGAAAAAAAAATCATAAGATCGCATGAAAACTTACATAAAAAACTTAACCATAATAACTTATCTGTAATTTCTCATAAAACCTATATATATATATATATATATATAAAACCCATAACTGGAAGGAAGAGACGGATTAATACCTTTCCTAAGGGTGTTTGCGCGTAAGTGAATGCAATGAATTCAACTGGAATTCGAACTCGGATATATATATATATATATATATATATATATATATTTTTTTTTTACTTTTTTATTTTTATTTTTTCATTTTCTCCTATCATCTTTTCTTTCTAATTTATATTCCTCTCTTCTTCTTTCTTCTTCTTCTCTTTTCGTTTATGCTTTAAGATACTTACCCTTTCTCTTTTACGCAATCTTTCTCTCTCTGACCTAACCCCCTTTCTTTACTTTTCAAATCTACGCGTCAGCAGTCTAACTGTCTTGCATAATGTATCTTTAAGTTTAAGTTGACATCCGCTCTTACGCGTGCTCTTTGATTATATGTTGCGTATATATATGCTTATGTACGAATATGTGTGTGTATTCGCCAAACTGATGTAATGATGTATTTTTTTCTTAAATTTTCTCTTTTAATGGAGCGATCTATAATTTTATTCCGGTTTTTTTCGGGGTCTTTGTGAATTTCATTCGTGTAAAATCTTCTGTACAATAAAATGACGGAAACGGATGATGGTTCGCTTGAAATAGGCCTGTACTTCCGATTTACCATGAAATAACGTGTCTGCCTTAATTTTTTCTTATATTTGCTCTATATGTATTTATATACATATATATTTAAAACTCTCTTAGAGAGTTATTCTACCACTGAAGGTACAGGATACTCCTTTGAATTCTTCTATATCTACACCGCATCCATATATCTATCTATCTATATATATATATATATATATATATATATATATATATATATATATATATATTGATTGTTTAATTACTTAGTTTTTGGTCATAATAAAATCAGACCAGTGCACATTTGTATTAAAAAGGGGTTAAATACAATTATATTATAGAACTTTTGAATCTTTTCTATTTGTAAACGAGTTATTACTCGACCTACGTTTCTACCATGAGTGGTGTCTTCAGGCGATTTGCAATAACTGATTTTGGACAATTATGACAATTCTGGTCAACCATAATGAGCTTATCCCCACATCTGGCTGTTATCACTTCACAGGTCAGAAAGATATGACCTCTGTGATTTAGAAATACTTTTACTCTAACTTTCATACTATAAACAAATAATACGTCCTTTGAATCTTCTTCTTCTTCTTCTTCTATGTGCCCTGTCCCTTCAGGACGTAGGCGATCATGGATCTCCACGTCTCCCTATCCCTTGTGGCTCTTAGTATGTTTGCTCCTGTTGCTCCTGGCAACCCCCGTTCCGTCATCCACCTGATCAGACTCTGCAGATATGTTATCCGCTGCCTTCCTCTGTCTCTCCTTCCTTCTATCTGACCAGTCAGTATCAGGTTCTCCAGGCTCTCCTTCCTCATTGCATGTCCCAGGAACTTCAGTTGTCTCTTCCTGATGCTCAGCATCAATTTCCTTTTTGTTGCCATTCTTTCTAACACTTCGTCGTTGCTTGTATGTTCAGTCCACGATATCCGTAGCATCCTTCTGTAGAGCCACATTTCGGCCGCTTCCAGTTTTTTCCTCATTTTCGATGATATTGTCCAGCATTCACAGCCGTACTGAAGAACTGACATCACGTAGCAGTCTAGCACACTTTTCTTCGTTTCTATTGAGATCTTCCTGTGTGTTAGTATTTTGCTCATCTTCTGGAACGCGTCCTTTGCCATGCCAATTCGCCTTCGGATCTCCTTGTCGCACTTTCCATCTCCTGTTAGAACACTTCCTAGGTACTTAAATTCTTGGACTTGTAACTTTAAATTTGCTAACCTTCCAAAAATAACGTGTCACAGATTTATATTGCATTTTTTATGTATAAGATTTTTAAAACTGAAAATCAGCTTTTGTTTGCAAACTTGACAATATGTAAAAATGAACGAAAAAAATGCTAATTTTTGAAAACTCTCTTCCTGGCCTCGACACAGGGACCCAAACTTAGCAGTAAATTTGGCTGTTATTACAATTTAGTCGTTCCACTTAAGGTCAGCTGAAAGAGTGAGGTTCAGAAGGCTCTCAGAGAGACTAGCGTGATCAAAGCTGACGGCGGGTAGGAAAGATTGTCTATGGTGGTTAAAGGATAACAGCTTCGATTTGGAAGCGTTTTAAGCGCGGTATTAGACCGAGATAGTTTCCCAAAGGTATTCACTTACAGACAAATACTCTTGGGAAAGATATTAATTTAAACCTTCTCCCTCCAACTATTAGTTGAATAGCAGGACAGATTTTGTTCTGTAGCATTGGTTGGCAACCGGTCTACTGCAGAAAGTAATGGCAACCAACTGCAGGAAAATATCTCGAAAGAGACATGGCTTGACTGGACAGATTATACCGCAGTAGATTGCCATTGCTTTCTGCAGTAGACTTTTTACCGATCAAGGCTAGAGAAACCAATTTGTCCTATTATTTAATCCATAACTAGAGGGAAGAAACAGATTAATACTTTTCCAAAGGGTATCTGTGGGTAAATGAATGCAAGAAATTCAATTGGAATTCGAACTCGGCACCCCAAATTTTCATACCAAGTCGATACTCACTGTGCCACAACACACATAGTAGTCAGTACTAAGAAGTCAGTACTAAGCTCACTATTTTTAATCTAACTCAGTGTTTTGGTTTTAACCGAGAAAGAACTTGCCGGACATTCATGAAATATTCCAACATACAGATAAATCTGTCTCCTCTGTTTACATAGAGACAAATACAGCTTAATTCTTTAATGCTGACACGATTAGGGAACACAGATAACGTCAATTGTTCTACTCACAAAAGTCGCCCTATTTCTTCAAGTCAACATCCGGAGATCAATGAAACAAAATCTTCCTCTTAGACTCAACACACACACACACACACACACACACACACACACACACACACACTATATATATATATATATATATATATATATATACTAGCAGTATAGCCCGGCGTTGCTCGGGTGTAATGAAAGCTTTAAAACTAATCCACAGTCCTGGAGCCCAGACTCTTTGGACGTTGGCACTAAGGACTAAAAAGCAATAGTTGTTTCCAGTTAAAGCGAAACCGTAAACTGAAAGAAAAATGAATGGATGTAAGTCAAATTTTGATTTCCTGGTATCGATATCAAATAAGTTTTTTTGTCGTAAACTGAATTTTGAAAGCTAAATAAGTCCTCTGAGTAAATGGTATCATGGCTGAGACTAAGAACTACAATTATACCTGAAGCAAAAACTAAACCGGAAGCAAAACCTAAAATAAACGGACTGAAAAAAATACAGACAGACATACAGGCAGATAAACAGACACACACACAAACATCTTGCCTTTTATATATATATATATATATATATATATATATTATCGAGTTTCTGCACTATTGTAAGAACTGCAACCTTGAAACTTCTGAATATCGTTTCTTATGTCTTTGTCTATGAGTGTATCAAATTTGATTAAAATCGGACCACTCCTTCTATAACCCGGTTTTTTCGATTATCGATTTTCGATATTTATCGGGTTTACCTCGACACAAAATCTAACTAAGAACACTCGCAGACGCTTATAGTCCAACTGTGTAATTTTTCAAGAAAATCGGTTCAGCCGTTTCGGAGTCTATAGGTAACGGACATACACACACACAGACAAAGTTCCATTTATAAATAAGTTTATATATATATATGTGTGTGCGCGTGTGTATGTCATATGTCAGTATATGTATATATATATATATAAATAGGTGTGAGTTTGTAACCCTGGGTTTCCGCTCTTGCGATCGTCAGAGAACGTGTAACCCAGGGTCACATACTCACACTTATCTATATGAATATGTCAGCTCTATCACTGATATTGAGCGCTTTCAAATAACTACCACGCATATATAATATATAAATAATATAGTGTATATAACAAATTGCATATATATATATTGATATTTATAATTATATACATAAACTTTACACACACACACACACACACACACATATATATATATATATATATATATATATATATATATATATATATTTAATTGGAGTAGATAGACTAATTTGAGTAGATAGACTGAACTATCGCCCGGTTCACACTCCACCCTCGTCTATTGTACAGGTGTAGAGGCTCATCCCTTGTTCCCTGTTTAGGACGTGGTTTCCGGCTTTCTCTTTTCTAATCTATTCACTCTTACGTAGCCCCCTGCACACCAGTGGCGTTACCGCCTTGCTCGGGGTGATATGATTAAAATATATATATATATATATATTAAATCTAAAAGGATGATCAGATAGGTAAATCCCAAACACCCGAACCTAATTAATATTAATCTCATTAATATTAACATTGATCAAGGTGGGGGCTCGATGCAAATATTATATTCTATTTACAGAGCCAAATAAAAAAAATAAAACAAAAATTTCGATATTTAAAAAATTTTTGTTTCGCCGTTGCTGAAGAAGCGAGGATTTTCTCGTAGAAATGGCTATTCAACGGATTTAAATATCGAAATTTTTGTTTTATTTTATATATATATATATATATGTGTGTGTGTGTGTGTGTGTGTGTGTGTGTGTGTGTGTGATTAATCAGGAAAAAAAAAACGACTTAGAAGTCAATCTCAAAGGATCCTATTAACATTAACACTGAGCCAGCCCGAGGACTCAATGTAATTAGATTTATTTATTTATTGAAGCAATATTTATTATATATAGAAAATTCAAAAACAGATGGCCATTTAGATGAGTAAATTTAACACCAGTCTCATCAGCGGTAGCAAAAACATTATAGGGAAATAAATTTATTTGTGTGTAGGCGTGTAAAAACAAAATAAAAAAATTAATAAAATAAAAATGGGCACATCCTTGCTATCAGAACCTGCAAGCTTGCCACACTGTGATATACGAATTTTTTTTTTTTTTTTACTAATTCCGTTACGAAATGGATTAACTCCGACATATTTTAATTTATTTGTTTAAACATTTTAATGGATACTCGTATTTGAGTAGATAGTCTTTTTTTTAATTAAACAGTATATTTATTTATATCTACTAAATAATCGAGAAATCATGTCAGGAAAATATATGTTCTCCGGCAGAATTCGAAACCGTCACTTGATCTGACGTATTTTAGACCTCTCGGCATAATATATATATATATATATATATATATATATATATATATATATATATATATATATATATATATATATTCAGGGAGGTTGCTGGTACGTTAACATAAAGACATTCACCATCAAAGATGACATTATCTTGTGTTGACGTAAAGCATTGCTATGCAACGATAACCGTCACCAAATAGCAGACGCAGCTCGTAAATTTGTAATGCAGTTCAATGACGTCACACCGCATGAGAGACCGAAATATTAACAGAACCATATGCCTAAATGCAATGTAATGCGTTGTGACTAAACTGAAATGTGATTTTATTAAATGTGTGTGTAGTATTGATTTAATCTCGATGGCCTCCAATGTCTGAAAGTTCATTTTACTGTGTGTATGTGTGAGTATTATTGTGTTATCGACTAATATTACATACATGGCTACTTTTTTCTAAGAAATGTTCCTTAATTGAACTATAATCAGAAAGGTGGCAGGTAAGTCTTCGGGAGAACGTGGTTGTAGTAAAACTAATACATGTAGTGGGATTCTTATTAGTACAATATACACTCTCTGAACGGGCATGTAAATTGATACACT